>JAMXBB010000010.1:99185992-99472901 GCA_024138015.1 Lumnitzera littorea
TTTTTTTTTTTTTTTACCATATCCCATAGTAACTAATCAAGCTTTACACCTATCAATTGTAGCATTAACTTTGGTTTTCAATTTATAAACCCATCTACAACTAACCATATTTTTTCCTTAAGGTAAAGATACAATAGTCTAAGTGTTACTTTTTTTCAAAGCAGCAAATTCTTCTTTCATAGCCTTTTGCTAAGATTCTAAATTCTCAGCTAAGTAGGTCTAAAGTGTTGAGATAATTGAACATAAAAAGCCTTAAAAGATAGAGATGATGAATCATAGGAAAGAACATTTTGAATAGGGTGTAAAGTAGAACAAGATAAAGAAGAAACGTAAAAAACGTGACTAGCCAAAGCCAAACCTAGTTGATGATGATAGTTAGCAAGATATAAATAAATTTGAGTTGGTATGTTACTTCTTCAAAGATGAGAAACATGATTAGATGAGTCTTACTTTGGTACTTGTGTTTCTATAGTAAAATATGTAACAAGATTTGTCTGTAAAAGTGTTTGTGGATTAGTGACTATATTTGGTTCATTTTGTAGGTTTGTGTTTATAATTATGTTTGAATGTGTGTTTGAATCAGATGATCCTATGTTTGAACTTGTATTGGATATTAGAATGAACATTTGGATCAATACATTGATTAGGGAAATAAGAAAGCAAGCGATCAACATATCTTGTAGATTTAGCAGAAGGCAAAGACATTGCATTATGTGAAAAATCATTAGGTAACAAAGAAGACAAATTTTTAATTTGGAAAAGGATAATATGTTCAAGAAAATGAACATTTCATGAAACCAAATATTTCCTATTATATAAATCATACAACTTGTAACCTTTGCTACTATTGGGATAACCAATAAAGACACACGGATGTACTTATACATCAAATTTAATATGATCACACTTAAGAGTAGAAGCAAAGCACAAAGAACCACATACTAAGAGATAAGAATAAGAAGATGATTTTGAAAACAAACTCTAATAAAGAGAATAACCATCAAGAGCATATGTAAGAATACGTTTAGTAAAATGAGTTGGGGATAAAATAGCATCTCCCTATAAGGACAAAAGTAAAGAAGACTAAATTAGAAGTGATCCTGCAACAACTAGCAAATGTTGATGGTTGTGTTCTACTACACTATTTTGTTACAGAGTTTCAACTCAAGTAACTTGATGACTGACTCTATTACCGTAATAAAAATTAGGTGAAGCAATTATTTACCATTATTTGATATAATATTCTTGATTCTTTTCTCAAATTGTGTAGTAGTAAGCTGATAGAGAATGGAAAAACAAGAACAGATCTTTCATGTTTGAATTTCATAAGATAGACCTAAGTCACTATTGTGAAATCATCAACTATTCTAAGAATGCACTTATGACCATTCAAAGTTAGAAGTGAAAAAGGACCTCAAGTGTCTACATGAACCAATTCAAAAGCATAAGTTGTATTCCTAGCATGTAAAGAAAAATATTGTCTATGTTGTTTAGCTAAAGGATAAACAAATGAATCAAACTTATTACAAGCAACAATTTGATTAAGTCTATGTATGTGTCTCATATAGTCAAATAAAGGGAGACCAAACCTATAATGCCAAACATAAAAAATAGCTAACACATTATTGAGAACATTCAAAACAAATGAAATCTAAGAGGGATACAAGGTTCAGCACTAGAATTAAAACTCAAAGAAGATTGGATTTCTTGCTTCAAGTGAAATAGACCAAAATTAGCCTTAGCTCAACTAATTACTTTCTATATTAAAAAGTCTTAGATAGAAGCATCATGTTTGTAATGAAATTAAACTAACTGATGAACGAAACCAGAAACTTCGGTAAGAAGATGGAGAAATGTAAGATGGTCAAGTTTGTGATTTCCAGTTAATTAAAATCTATACGCAAAGAGATACTTATACTAGCTCTCAATCTGTTATGTACAAACCATACAATAAATATAATGCACCATTAGAAAAAAATATACTGCTCTTATCATTTAACACACTGATTAGTACAAACTGCCGATAAATGAATGGCACTACAACCCACTATTCCATTTTTCACTTGCAATTTTTGTGTATTTAGCTTTTCTAGTCGTATTTTTCTTATTATTTTTCTCTAAGTCGCCGGTAAAAGGGGAGAAGAAGAAAAGCATGCATAATGTGGAAATGATCCTCTAAAGTTATGAAATCAATAGCAAAAATTATCTAGATATTTAAAATATCTTATGATATAATAATGGAGTTATTTTATTTTTTTCTGATCTTAATCGTTAATTATATGTGATAATATTTAAAAGGCATAGTTTTAGAAAACTTAAAAGATAGTAATTTTATGTCATGTTAGATATGTGAGAATATATTATATTAGAATCATGATTTCGAATCCCATTCTCTTTTTCTATAGTTAGAAGTACATATAAAAGATGAAATCATGATTCTATAGAATCGATGGTTTCAGTTATTATGGTTTCAAGAAAGAATTTGAATCTATCTTTAAGAATCGGGATTCCATTCCCACTCTATTAATTAAGAATAATTAAAATTACTTATTTAATTTTCAGATAAATTATGGCATATAATAGGTAAGGGTATTTTTAACAATTAATATAATTATACATTTAATTTCATTTTATTTTATGGGTATTTCCAAATATTAAAAAAAAGTTTCACTCCGATACTTATTTCATTTCGTTTCATTTCATTGCAGTTCATTTTATTAAACTTTATTTTAAACCATTCAATAGTCCTAAACGTAACATTAGAGAATTCAAATATGGTATTGTGTTTCAACGACCAAAGGCAGCACGCGGCTGTAATATGTGAACACCATGCACCGATTAGGGTTGTCTGTTAGCCAGCGACGTCCCATAAATGGGACAAATGCCATTGACAATATCTCATTTGGGTGGACAAATATTTAACATATGTTTTGAATCCTCCTCCTGGGAGATTGGACTTTGAACTTTTGTCGTTTCCACTTTTGTTTATTTCTTCTAAATTAATTGAACTTTACTAAAAGGGGCAAAAGTTCATGCACTTCCAAACTTTGTGGCAAAATTAAATAAATATTGGAAGAGAAATTACGACACATATTAATTATTATTGATTGATTAATTAAGAAAAAAAAAATTATTAGTAACACAATAGAGTACTAAGCTCAAGTTGGGTTTGATTTGAGATCTCAAAACTCGAGTTAAGCTTGAACTCGATCAAATTTAAAATTTTGAACTTGAATTCCACTTAATATAGTGGCATTTAATAAACTTAAACTCAACTCTATTGAGCTTGATATATAAAAAAGATATATATATTTTTTATAATAATATTAATGTTAAAACTCAATTTGATCTCGACTAATATATTATATTTGATTCGAGTTTGATTTAGCTTGCCAAATAATTTGGGCTAAACATAACGAAACCCAAACTTTATTTAATTAATTACTTAAATAGCTTGATTTCGAGTTTGAGCTTAAATTCAACTTTGATTGTCCTAAAGCAAAACTTGAGTGAAAATTGAGTAACTCATGAGTATTCGACCTATTTAGATAGAAGTTGTTTATAATTTTTATCATTTTGAGGTTTTAGACGGTAAAAATTGATGAGCAAATTAAGCTTCGCATCTAGAGATTTCAACCTTAAAATCATTTACTTTTCAAATTTTCCCCTAAGCTATCCTTGGTGTTAAAATCTTAATGCAAAAACACAAATTCTACGTTGTTTGAATTATAAGTATGAAATTCATAGTTCAGGACATCGAAGTACAATTCATCAGCGTAAAAATACCTAAAATATCATGTTTTTGGTCCTGGATGCTCTGTTTCACACCACTCCCCCCACCCCAATTATTGATATCTAATCAATTACCAATAATTCTTTACGTAGACGTTTCCCTTAGTCAGGAAAAGACGGTCTACGAACAACACATGCAACCTTTCTCGCCAAAACAAATGAAGAAAACATATATACTCTTTTTCAGTATTTGATTTAGCGAGTTAAATAAGCATTTACTTTATAATACAAACTTATTGCAAACTGTCAACAGTAACACTGAAGCCGGGTACCGCAGCAACTTTGGTCCCTACAGGCTACATCCCCATTTTCCGTAGGGATCATAGGTCTAATATCGCTACTTTTAGGTAATAATAGATTATAGAAAACTTGCTCTTTATGAAACCTATTGCAAAATATTTTTATTTTTCTTAGAGAATTTTAATCCCTGAAGTAAAGCAAAATTTTCTTTTTTAGTGACGCTGCTTAGCATTTCTATTGTTCTTTTTCTTATTATTTTCTCTTAGGCGCAATTTATCAAAAACAGAAGAAGAAGAAGAAGATTATTGTGTGTTCCACGACCAAAGATAGGACGGTTAAATATACGTGAACACCATGCAATGATGTCTCCATTAATTTTAATTAGGGGCTGTCTGTTAGCTACGAAATTGGGACACATGCCATTCACTTTCACCATGTCAAATTTTGGATATGGATGTAACTAGATAGATTGTAATATGTAAAAACTTTATAATGTATTTTTTAATAGGATTTTGAAAAATATATTAAAACGTTATAGGGTTTTGAGATGAATTCTGAATGATTAAAAAGTCGTTGGGAAACCTGTTATCTTATAAGAAATAACTTAAATGATATATATTATAGGAAATAAAAATTATCGATTAGAAAAATAAATAAATAAATTTAATTTATGCAATTTCTAGTTTGATATACCATTATTGATTCGTAATACTTCTTTATATTTATAGAATTTTGGTGCTTTGCTTTTTTTAATTTTTATATTTCATACCTATTTAATTTGTGCAACTAAATTTATATAACTTACCATTTAAGAGAAGAAAAAAAGAAGAAAAGGAAAATGGATTTTAGATTTCTCAACGAACGATGAGATGAATTTCAAATAATATCCTCGAAACCCTATAGAGTTTTAAGAGAATTTTAAGATAGATACTGAGATCGCTAATCCCGTTTTAAACCCATCTCGGTTTCATCCTGGACATACTAGTTATTTCACGTGAATTAATGTTTTAATTTGAATCCTCTGCAGAGTTTGGACATTTTGTCCTGTTCTCCGTATTGTTTATTTCTTCTAAATAATTAACGTTTGTACTTCCAAAACTTCATGACAATCTAAGTAAATTTTGGAAGAGAAATTACGAGACGTATTAGAGAGAAAAAGAAAATAAAAACTGATAATTAATGGAAAAATTTTATTATATCTATCGGTAATTACAGAAAGAATCATACCTTGAGTATTCACATGCTTTCGCTTTATATACTCTATTTTTTTTCAGTTATATAACCTCAATTTTCGTATTTTTTTTTCAACTTTGCATACATGTGTCTTTTTTCTCTCACAGTTATACATGTCGAGTTTACGCATATTGAGCATACATGTTTTATCATTTTTTTTCTTTTGTTGATAATCTTTATTGCGAACGGTTTGAATCAAACCTAATTGAAATATGAAAACGTTGAAAAAATTATTTGTTTTGCTTTTTATTGAGAAAAAAGAAAAAAGAAAAGAAAAGAAAAGAAAGAAATCGATTGACATATCTTTTAACTCCTCTACGTTATTCTCTTATCTTCTCCTCATTTCTCCATGTTATTTTGAGTTCCTAAACCAAACTTTGATTTATTGTTAAATTTAGTAATGTTTTCATTTTTTTACCATAACATCAACAACGTTGTCATTAGGTAGCGAGGGTTAGACGGTGCATCATCATCATCATTAAAACACGTAGGCAAAGAAGAATTTGACACGTAAACGGAAGCTTTCTTGTTCAAGACTCTTGGTTGATGCCTTGGTTCAACCTTCTAGGTTGTACAAAGTCAATGGAGGTTGATCGTTTTTGTCAATGAAAATTTCATTCCCCATTTTACCCTCTCATTTGTTCACATTGCTAAGTTAGGGCAAATAGATCTATTTTTTACTCCCTCTATTTATTATATTTATACTATCTATAGTTTAATAGCATAAATACTAGTTTATTAATAAAATGAATTAGATTTAAATCCTTTCTTTCTAATATTATAATATATATGGTAAAAATATAAAAAATACAAAAAGAACGAAAGAAACTATAATATGGTCTACAGTTTAGGTTGATAAAGTCTATTTACACCTATCCATTCAGTATGTTTACAATTATCCATTGTTTTTTAAAGTAATAGGAAATCTTATAATTTACTAAAAAATTAAAAAGGGACAAACAAAGAAGGGATATAACTATACACATGTATATGTATATATTTATGTTTCAATAATAAATAAAATTCATTTTCATAGGCTTTTTGATTACTATGAAACCATGACCCGAAATCTTATGCATACCTAAAGTTAGATACTTGTATCTTTCAACATGCTTTGCCTATTTTCTATGGTTTCATCTTATGTATGACTAATCTAGGCAATCTATAGGATAGAAAATTCTTTTGGGTTAAGGACCTTTCCTCCTATGTTTTGTCGTGGCTTGGCCTCTTGATCTGTTGACTGCTGTTATAGAAACAAAGGACTTTAGCATAAGGAAGGAGGACCAGCTTGCATTGCATCTAGAGGCTTAGGGCTCTTATTGCTTGATTTTTTGTCAAGAATTTTGCAGCATCTAAGTCCATATATCCTCAAACAATATCATCAAGCCCAAACTTATCGCAACACTAATTAAACTCACTAAACAAACCAAGCACAAACCCTAATACACAATGAAAGAGGTTCTTTGACCAAAAGACAAATCCTATTACTTAAACTTTTTATTTTATTGATTGTTATTTTGACTCACACATTGGGAGAGCTCCACATTTTTCGTCGAGGAGATTCATCTTCCGCTAGTATTCACAACACAATGAGCTGGAGATTTTTTTTTTTTCTCTTCCCTTATCTTTTAGTTCTTTTTTTTTTTAATTCTTTACATGGAAAAAGAAAACTTTAGTTTTATAGATTGTTAAAATATATAAATCGCTTTGACAACCTTCCTAAGAAATGGTGGGTTGCCAGTTGTAACTAGATGGAACGAGGACAAACTTGACAAGCTAGCTTTGTGATGGCTCTTGACT
Source organism: Lumnitzera littorea (assembly GCA_024138015.1). Classification (NCBI taxonomy): domain Eukaryota; kingdom Viridiplantae; phylum Streptophyta; class Magnoliopsida; order Myrtales; family Combretaceae; genus Lumnitzera; species Lumnitzera littorea. The sequence goes on from JAMXBB010000010.1 coordinate 99,193,058, forward strand.
TATTGTTCTATATTGACAATTCAAATGTCTTAAGCTCACATCCTCTTTTTCTTAATCTTTTATTTTTATTTCTTTTTGCAATTTTCCTCATGTGATATTTCTATGTACGTAAATAACCTTAATTAATAATTGATTAGTTAGTATTTTCTCATTCAAATGGACATTTCTTCATTTTTCTAAAAAAAAAAAAAAACACATACATTGGAGTACTATTCCTTCTATAAAGAAATGCATAAATATACCAAAAGTAAATAAGTTATTATTACTACGTGTCCTTATATAATATAACAACAAAGAAAACCATAAAGTTATTAAAATGTAAAAGTCATTGTCATTTTGTGATGCTAATATTTTTTATACAATATAAAATTTTACTAGCACCTGTATGATTAGTATTTTAATTACGTTTGGTGTCTTTTCATGTGGCATCACTCGTATAGATTACAGTAATTATTATCTCCTTTTTCTTGAATTGTTGGGCATTGAAACAAGTGATTGGAATCAAGTAAAACATGGAAGTAAAGAATCAATGATAGACGAAGCCGATGATTATTGTGATGTTTTCTTAATTTCAAATCATGAAGGAACACATAAATATATTTAAGGTTAAATAGTTATTGCAATCAATTTTACTGTCTCTCTCTTTTCTTTTTTTTTTTGGGTGACGCTACAAATAAATGTAAGTATTCGGTATCTCAGTCTTCCACCAACTCCTCAAATTTCGACTTCAATTGAGTCTTTCTTCAATGGTACTGATACTTAAGAAAGTGATTGAAGTAAAATAGATTAGGGAGGGAGAAAATTTATGGAAGATGGCGACAGTAAACATTTACACCTATTAAATAGAAGGAAGGTGCCTAAAAAAGATATAATAATAATAATGATTACAACTACTTTTTATACACAGTTTACTTCGTTTTTAGTGGAGGAGGAAATGATGATGGCTATGATGGAGATTGGTTTATTGATACTTACTGTTACTGTATTGTTAGCAGATCTTAGTTAGTATTTTAATAAGATATAACTTCTCATTGGAAAATCTAACGACTCATGTTCTGAAATCATTAACTTTCAAATAGCTTATATTTCTCTAATAAATAAACGAACATCTCTTGGCCAAAAAAAAAAAAAAAAAGAAAAAGAAAAAGAGAAGACAAACCAGAATATCGAATACCTATTATGAAGAGAATTTAATAATCTTAAACAATAAATGTAACAGAATACACTCATGTAACAGGGTTTTAGGCAATTAGGAAACTTATTCGAATTAATTGATTCAGATTTACAACCTTTCATTTAAATCAATTCAAGATATAATAAAACAATACAGATACGAAAGAAAACATTGAATAAAAATGGATAAAAATAGTTAAAATAACAGTAATAATACTAGACCTAATAATACTAATTATGATGTTGACTTAAGAATATTATATGGTATGACTGCATATGTAAATAGCACAAAAATTGCTATTCCCAATTTACTAATGGGATAAAAAGGTGCAAAATTACTATTTTACTTTTAAACATAAAATATTAAGTAATATAATGTTATAGTTGCTTTCTGGCCTATAGTTTGATATGTATCTTGCAACCTACTTAACTAGTAAAATTAAGTACATTATAAAGATCGGAGTTACTTTTTATGCAAAGATTTCGATATTTAAATCAATAGAGTGCATAAGATATGAAAGTAAATAAGAAAGCTATTGAAAGAGTTCAAAAAAGAAGAAGAGGATGATTTAGAAGCTCGAGACTAGAAAAGAAGATCCTTCACCTAAGGGGCTTCGAGCACTTATAGGAATAGTGTGTGTTCGGAATCTTGATATGCAGAGGGAAAACCTTAGCCCTAGAAGATTCTGGAATTTGGTGATTATAATAGTCCCGAGTCCTCGAGGAATCTCCTTGCGTGATGAATCGTCCTGGGGGTTTTCCTTTGCGCTCCTGAGCCTCGTTGGCGATTGATGGGTTTATAGGCCCTGTAGTGAGGCCCGGTCGAAATCTACATAAGACGTATAGGTATATTTAACGGCAAGAAAAAGCTGAAAAAGTAAAAAAGGAGTGATTTTTGAAAAATATTTGAAAACTCTGGTAAAATAAGAAAATATCTAAATAATACACAGTTCAATTTAACAAAAATTTGACAATGTCCTATAATCATTCAAATTGGGGAACACATGTAAGACGATGGAGAATCCACCTATATTTTTCTAGAAAATATCTTGCATTTATTTAATTAAAAAAATATTAAAGAAGATCCATTTGAAGGCCATAAATAGTACCTACCTCTTTCTCATTCTGAACAGACTTGGGTTGGCTACCTAAATACCAAACGAGATGATTTGTGGCCTTGACCCATACCATCAAAGGTGGTCAAAACTATGGAAGTAGTGGTGGTGATAGGTGTGTGTTGGTTTTGGCTTAGAGTGATTGAAGCTTACAGATTTCCTTGGGATTTTTATTTATTGTTTGGCTATGCCTTTTTAACCATAAGTCCTTTATTATCCAAGTTATTACTGTAATTTTATTGGAATTAGTTTTACATATTATTATTTGTAATAATTTTTGCAATTATAATGTGTAAATTGTAAAAAATGTTCATTTGTAGACTAAAACTAGTGATAATAGTTTTTAACCTCCTAAAATCTTCATAAATTTTTTTATGATTCCTTATGGGATTTGGAAACTATATAAAAAAAATGGAAAGTGAGTAAAAAATAGGGAGGATAAGAATCTCCCCATTTAGATGCGAAGGTTGTGAATAATGGGGAAATTAAAAAATAAGAAAGTAAGAGAATATGATATGATTTGAGAAACTCATATTTAAACGGAAATGATTATCCTAAGATATTGAAGGTAGTATAATTCCAAATATTTACCATATCTACTCTAAGAATATAAGATCGGATCAAAGAAAGCTGAATATTTTATATTCGAAGGAAAAAGAAAATAAGAGGTGCGAAGGAAAAGTTATTTTAGTGGAGACGGGCGACAAGCTGTTGTAAAAACCAATTAGGTTGAAAAGAAAAATTTACATAAGATTACAAGGAAATCTTACAAGCTAGAAAGGTGATCATTTTTACCGATATTAGGCAATAAGTTGACAATGAAAAGAATTTGAAAGGGGAAGTTTGCAAATGAAGAAATTATTATCAATTTTCAGCTTATCAATATTGATAATTTGGGAGCATATTTGGAGACAACTTACAACTTACTTTATTTGAAGGCTCAAACTTCTTCAAAATACTTAGGTTATCTTATTTGCGAAGATTAATAAATTTATGGTTAATATAAAAAATGGGTCAATGCCATAATTCATATCTTAACTTTGCCACTTTTTGTAATTATATACCTAAAATTTCGACTATCTAATTATACACTTAATTGAAGATTTGGTTATTGCTATTTAAACCTCAATTAACTTTAATTCATGTTGTTAGTCTAATCAGTGTAAATAATCAATGAGGTGGCCACCTACAGTTTTATGGAGGTCGTATGACTCTTGATAAGTAGCCGTCAGCCATCCTTTACAAAACATTGATCGCAACTCACTTCAAAAATGTAGATCGCAAGACTTATTGATGGCTATGAGTATCTACCTATCACCCTAGGGGGTCAGTAAATTCCTTAAGGGTGTAGGTAACCATCTCATTAGTTGATTATATTAATTGTATTGATGGTATGAATTAGAGTTAATTAAAATATTAACAGTGATAACTAAATTTTTAACTTAGTAAATAATTGACAAATTGAAATTTTAGACATATAATTATTAAATATGGTAAAATTGAGACATAAATCATAACATTACTCTTACAAAACTTGTGTGGAGGAGCATAGCAAGGATAGCATCTGCCCCATTAACATCTGTAAATGGAAATACTATTGTTAAGAGGAGCTGAATTGTTAATTTTGTGCTATGGATGCAAATCAATATCTCGAGGATAATGAGTTATTGCAAGGTGTAATGTAAGGAATATGTAGAAATGGATTTCATAATAGCAATACATATGTCAATTTATTCTACTCCAACTTATCAACAATTAGAAGTCTCACTACCATTAACACAATCAAGTAGCAAAATCAATTGAGCACATCTACACAATAAGGTTTAAGAAACTAATTCAATGAAATGCCAAAAACTCCTAGGCTTTGCTAAAGAAGCTTTTCGATAAGAGGCAAAATTTAAATGGCTATTTCGATAATTGGGCTCTTGGCCCAACTTAAAACTACAGACTGGTTTAATGGGCTAGTGACAAGACCTAAGAGATTAGGCCAACATGATATTTTAGGGAAATATGGCTTAGTAGGCATACAATAGGGATCTCTAGACTTGTTATTTTGCTTTAGACCTGTTATTTTGCTCTCAACCTTACTCAATTGACTCGAGCATGAAAACAAGGCTTAAAAGAAATACTTCTAGGCTCGTTAGGACCTTGCCAATTTTAAAAGGAGCTATTTTAATTTAAGTAAGGGCTATTGGCTTGTTTTATTATTGATAAGCCTATATCCTTTTATTATAAGCTATTAGGCTTTTCTAGAGCCCAAACCCAAAGCTCATGGTTAATAAGAAATGAAGGAGTGAATTTTGACCATTAAATCATCCAAGGTAATCCAACGGCTACCAATAACATTAGTTATCAATCATCTATTTTAGAGTAATGTAATGTTTAAGATCTACTATTAGATTCTATAAATAAGAGGTTCTTCTTCTTATTTAGGAGATTCTAAGCATTGGTTAGCTTGAGACAAACGTGGAAGCCCTATTGAAATTACTCTACTAAAAATCAAATAAGCTACTCAATGAAAAACAAATCAAGAACATTTAAGAGCGCAAGACCTAGTCTTCTATCATAGCGTGCACATAAATGATCAAGTTTACCCGTTCCTCCTCTTATACATATCTTCATTACATTCATAAACGTGTTATTAGATCAAATGATCTCCAAGATCGACCATCACATGCCACCACACACGTAAGATGTGATCGATCATCAGTAGCAATCCTACTATAGAAAATATCCAAATAGTACACCCTTCAATTTAACAAAAATTCGATAAATGTCCTATAATCATGCAAGATTAGGGAACACATGTAAGATGATGGAGAGTCCACCTATATTTTTCTGGAAAATAACTTGCATTTATTTAATTTAAAAAATATGAAATAAGATTGGTTGAAAGGCCATAAATAGTGCTAACCTCTTTCTCATTCTCATTACACTTGTGTCAGCCACCTAAATTCCAAATGAGGTGATTTATGGCCTTAATGCATACCTTCTGAGGTGGTCGAAACTATGGAGGTAGTGGTGGTTGTAAACCATAAAGTTAAGCTAAATGACTGTAGAATTGAACTTAGAACACAAGGTTTAGAGCGATTGGTTAAAGGATCCAATCAAATCCAAATTATAAACTATTGAGAGAAATATTAATAAAAATGACCTCGTAAACTTTAATTTAAGAAAATAAGTAGTAAAATAGGAGACTATAAAATTTTCAAATTTTAAGCATAATAATTGTTAATTACCGAAAAGGCGAAAAGTATAATCTAATAACTAATAAATTACTAGAGATAGATTATATGTATACTAAAAATTTTAGAATGACCAAAATAATAATTAGGAATGTTTACATGTACCTCACATGTATTTAAGTGTAGATAAAAATACATAAAATTACCTAAATTGGCCAAAAACTAAGTAAATAATTAAAGAAAATTATAAATTAATTATGGAAAAATCAGAAAAAAATTAGAAGAGGATAAGATGATCCAAATCAAGTCGTGGCATATCAGGATGTGCAAAAGAAAAATCAACCAATAAAAATTAGACAACATAAAAGCCAAAAATCAAGGATAATGGGCGAAGTCTTATCAAATTAATGCATAATAATTACAAAAATTGTCTATAAATAGGGGAAAAATTTTCAGAACTCATTTGGGCAGTAAGGAATCTAAGAAAAATCATGAGACCCAAAAATTTGAGAGAAAATTTAGAAAATAAAAAAAGAAAAGAAAACTGTGCAGATTGGGCAAGTGAATCAAACCCACCTCTCACCACCACCTGGGACCAAACCACCACCACCACCACCACCCTACACTAGACCTATCGTCTAGGCCGTCCGACAACCTTGGATCGGGTTTGGACAGCCAGAAAGCTTCGAACCGGTTAGTCCCTTATTTACCCAAATTTTTGAATAATTTTGTAAAATTAGTTATTTTGCCCAGAAAATTATGAAACTTGTTATTCTGAGGTTTTAATGTATGTAGATTTAGGGAAAAATATTTATTTATTTTAATTACGTCTGAAAATATAGGGTTTTTAACAAATTGTTCAAAATCGAGTATGATTAGAACAGAAAATAAATAGGCTTAGAAGTGTAATTTGGAGCTCAATTTTTTTTTTTGTAGGATGCTTATATGATATAGAACAGTGCTATGAAGCCATTTTTTTAAAATTAATTTTTGAAATTTTTAAGTTAATTTTTAGCCCTAAAATGATGGAAAAATTGGGTGATTTGGGGTTAATTAGGTAATTAAGATGTTAATTACTGATTTAAATATTAATTATATGTTTAGGGATGTTAATCTTTGAGGTGGAACCCTAATCCTAGCCTTTGAAGTATTAAGTATGGTTAATTTAGGAAATTAGGTAATTAATATAAGAAATTAGTAATATGTGAAATTGTAAGTTAATAAATCTAAAAAAATAAGGCTATTTAGATAAGATTATAATAGAAATTAGAAAAATAATAAATCTGAAATAACATTTAATTTTAAGTAAATGTCTCAAAATGTAAGATTTTCACACATCGGGAATAAATTCGATACCTCAATTAGAATTAACGTGTACCAAATAGTTTAGAATACCAAATTACAACCCAATAGGGTATTTGGACACTCGAGCTTAATGTGATTAATTTCACATTAGGATTCGAGCATATTTAAGGCTTAGGAATCAAAAATTTAAAATCTCATTTAGGATTCGAACATCGAAATAAAGTATAACGAATCATTAGGACGTAATGAGTATACACGGAAAAAAATGAGTTAAAATATAACTTAGAATATGAAACCATAAATTATAAGTACTAAAAAGACCTATTTGTATTATAGGATACCCAAAGACACATCAGCTTGCAATTAAGGAATCAAGTGATCGAGTAATTCCAAGTAAGTTAGGTTATTGCTTATTGTAATAGAGTACTAGTTTTGTGGTACTCGGAGACTTAAGCTTGTATATGGTTGTGATTGTAAATAGTTTACGCATGTGTTTGACGTATATGAATTCGTGTTGAAATTGTGATGTGAGTGATTTTGTGTTATGATTGAATTGGTGTGAAATTGTTTGAACACCCTAAATGAAATTTAATCTTATTCAACCCTAATAACTGAAAATGTCATGCATTGCAACCTGTTAGGGGATCATAGGATTCTCCAACCAAATATCGACCCCTTCGAAAGGGATAATGCAGGATTGCAAAATGGTCCCTTCTTCATCCTTAGTCGAACTAAGTGACAGGAGAGGAGGTCGCGGTGAGGGTGAAGTCAATGGTTCGAAGGTAGTTGTGGGTTTGGTTGTGAGCTGCTGCATAACATGGAACTTTTCAACCCGAATTGGAGCAGGTGAAACTTCTCTGATTTCACAACAAACCGGACTACGTTGTGCGATGACACTTGATTGTTGCATTGCATGAAAATAATTGTTTGATAACCATGTTTGTGCTTGTATGCATTCATGAGTCGCCAATTCAACTTACTGAGCTGTAGTTGCTCATACCCTTATAGATCCTTTTGCAGGTTTTAATTTCTGAACACTTTAAGTACTATGCCGCTCTACAATTACCCAGAGGTTAGTCCGTTTAAAGCCAGGGGTGTGAGGATCAAGTTACTTAGTATAATGCGTAACTAGAGTGACCTTGTAGTTAAAGATTAAAGACTGATAGTTATTATGTAAATTAGTAAACTGTGGTGATTATGTAAAACTTCCTGGGAAGCTTTGTGGACTTACTTATAATTATCTATGTTTATTAGAAATTTGTAATATTTATCATAATTGTAGTATAATTGTTAATCGGACCGTTTACTTCAAAGCGAGGAGTCGTCGACGCCTTGTATAGATCATATCTATAGTAGGTACTGTGAGACCAGTTACTATCATAAAATGGTTTACATGGCGGGACTGTTGCGACTCTGCGACTTCGGGGCATAACAGTGGTGGCAAGGTTTTGGCTTAGAGTGATTGAAGCTTACAAATTTCCTAGGGATTTTTTTATTTATCATTTGGCTATGTCTTTTGAGCTATAAGTCCTTTATAATCCAAGTTATTATTGTAATTTTACTATAATTATTTCTACATTTTTATTATTTTTAATAATTTTTGAAATTATAATGTGTAAAATTATAAAAAATGCTCGTTTATAGATGAAAACTAGAGATAATAGTTTTTTACCTCCTAAAATCTTTATAAATTTTTCTATGCTTCCTTATAGAATTTGGAAACTATATAAAAATAAATGGAAGAGGAGTAAAAAATAAGAAGGATAAGAATCTCTCCATTTAGATGCGAAGGTTGCAAAAAAAGGGGACATTAAAAATTAAGAAAGTAAGAGAATATGATATGATTTGAGAAACTCATATCTAAATGGAAACAATAGGATTATTCTAATATATGAAAGGTGGTATAATTCAAAAGATTTACTATATCTATTCTAAGAATATAAGATTGAACCAAAGGTAGTTGAAGATTTCATATTCAAAGGAAGGAAAAAAAGAAAAAAGAGGTTTGAAGGAAAAGTTATTTAACTAGAGATGGATGGCAAGTTGTGTGAAAACTCATTAGGTTAAAATGAGAAATTAAAGTAGATAAGATTATCAGGAAATCTTACAAGCTAGAAAGATGATCTTTTTCATTGATATTAGACAACAAGTTGACAGTGAAAAGAATTTGAAAGGGCAAGTTCGCAAATAGGGAAATTATTATCAACTTTCAACTAGTTAATATCAGTATTTCTAGGAGCATATTTGGAGATGACTTATTTTATTTGAAGGCTTAGACTTTTGCAAAATACTCAAATAATTATATTTGCAAAGATCAATAAATTTAAGGTTAGTACAAAAATTACATGGAAAAGCATATCAAGAACAACATTTGCTTGTTTAATATCATATATGAGAACATCTGTAAATTCTTGAAGTTCTAGACTTTTATAAATATTTTGATGGCTTCCTTTTCTCTACAAGCACTTATGGAGGAAGAAGAATGTTAAGATAAGCTGAATTATTAATTCTATGCTATGGATGTAAACTAGTATCTCAAGAGGCAATGAGTTATGCTATGGAGAAATGGATTTGATAGTGGCAATACATATGTCAATTTATTCTACTCTAGCTTATCAACAATTAGAAGAAGCTTCACTTCCATTAATGCAATCGAGCGGCAAAATCAATCTAGCACATCTAAACAACAAGGTTAAAGAAGTTGATTTAATGAAATGCCCAAGACTCCAAATCTTCATCAAAAGAGCTTTTGGTTAGCAGGCAAAATGTAAAGGATGATTTCGATAATTGGGCTCTTACCCCAATTTAATGTTATAGACCAGTTTAATTATCTAGTGACAAGACCTACAAAACTAGGCTAAAACAGTGATATTTTAGGAAGATACAGCTTAGTAGGCATGGAGCAAGGATCTCTAAACCAATTAGTTCGCTCTTAACCTTACTCAATTGACTCTTGCTTTAAACAAGGCTTAAAAGAAGTACTTTTAGGCTCGTTGGGACCTTGTCAGCCTTAAAAGCAACTGTTTTGATTTAAATAAGAGATGTGGGACTATTTTATTATTAATAAGCATACATTCTTTTATTATAAGCTATTAGGCTTACCTAGAGCTTAGACACCAAGCTCAGGGTCCATAAGAAGAGGACGAGTGAATGTTAACCATTGGATCATCTAAGGCAATCCAATAGCTACCAAACTTCAAATTTGAAACATCCGTTTCTGAGTAATGTAACGTTTGAGATCTGCCACTAAAGTCTATAAACAAGAGGCTCCTTCTCTCATTTGAGAGATTTTGAGCATTGGTTAGCTTGAGAAAACGTGAAAGTTCTATTAAAATTACTCAACGAAAGATTAAACAAGCTACTCAATAAAGAGCAAATCAAGAATATTCAATAATGCGAGAACTAGTCTTGTAAACTGTCGCGCATGTAAGCTCCGCAAGCAGCTACTTGGAGTTCGGTTTGTAAAATTTAAAGCGATTAAGCAAATCGTTTAATCTAACTCAAATTTTACGATGAAGCTAGGAATACTTATAAAAGTGATCCCGTGAATTTAAATTTAGGAAAATAAATAATAAAATGATTAATTAATATAATATTGAATTTTATGAAAATTATCTATTATTTATCAAAAACTTTTAGAACGAATTCCGATAACTAATAACTCAATAGAAATAAATTATATGCATACTAAAAATTATAAAATAAATTAAATAATATTTAGAAGTATTTATTTATACCATACATGTATTTACATTTAGATAGAAATACGTGAAATTACTTAAAATACGTAAAATATGTTAAAATAAGGTTAATTAATTAAAGAAAAATATGGAAAGATGAAGAAATCTCCAATAAGTGGTCGTGGCAACTTGGAAATAGAAGAAACAAAATAAACCAATTAAAATGTAACAAATAGAAAGTAAAAGAAAAAAAAAAAAGATAAGGCTAATGTCACTTCAAATTAATGCGAAAAAATATCTATGCAGCACTATAAATACCAAAAAAATTTTAGAAGCTCATTTGGTTTGTTTGGAGAGCAAAAAATTAAAGAGAACAAAAAAATTTAGGGTTAGGGTTTATTTGCAAAAATTACAAAAAAATCTATATAATTAGGGTTTTAGAAATAAACATACACTTAACGACCACCTGAAAAAAATGGCCATCACCACACCACACCACCACCATTACCCAACTTAGCTGATACACTTAGGGTCACCGCTGGTAGCCGAAGCGACCAATTTCGATGCGTTTGATCTTTCTTTTGATTTTTCATATTTTTTTTAAAATATTAAATATGCTAAGAAAATTATGAAATTTGGTATTTTGATGTTTTTACATATTATGCAAATTTAGGAAAAAAATATTAATTTGATTTAATTATATTTGAAAATATATTATGCTTAAGAAACCAAGCAAAATTGAGCACATTTTTATTTAGAAATAGATTATCTTAGGAGTGTAGTTTTGAGTTTAAAATTTTTGTGTAAACTAGTTAGGGTATTTAAAACAGTGTTATGAAGAGATTTTTCAAAAATTTATTTTCGAAAATTTTAGATGATTTTTAGGTTTTAAAATAATGTATAAAATAGATAATTTTGGGCTAATTGGATAATCAAAAGGATAATTACTGATTTAAGGCATAATTATATGTTTTAAAATATTGAAATCTAATGAAGTATGATATTTGTAGCATTTAGGATACTAGATATAATTATTAAGGTATTATGTAGTAAATATACAATAGGTAAATATGGGAAATTTGATTTGGGATGAATTTAGATATTTTGAGATGTTAATTGATGCTGGGAGATGATATTTGAAGTGATAGGACTATTAGATATGTATATTATGTACATATTAAGTGATAATGTATCATATGTAAATATAAGAAATAAATGAGTAAGAAAATATTAGGTTAAAATTGATATTTTAATAATAATAAAAATATGTAATAAATCTAGTAGGAAACTTAAATTTAGGTGTTTATATGAAAAATATAAAATTTTCTCATATTGAGAATAAATTCGATAGTTAAATTAGGATAAGGGGGCATACCATACAAATTAAAATATTGGTTAAGGGTTAAATAAGATATTTAGGATACTTAAGCCTAATGTGATTAGTTTTACATTAGGGTTCAGATCGCATTTTTAGGCTTTATGTATAATATATGTAATTGGAACTGCTTTAGAACTTAAATTAGAACCGGATTCAGAAATCGAACCTTCAATTAACCTAGGATGAATTAATAATAACTAATATGTATATAGGAAGAATCGAGTAAAATCATAACCTAGAATATATATATATATATATATATATATCATTAAGATATAAATATTAAAGAGCATATTTATATTATAGAACACATAGAGATGAGTCACACCTTGAACGAGTAAGTGAGGAGTTCAGGTAAGTTGGGATTAATACATTACTGTATTTTGGAGTATTAATTTGTAGTGCTCAAAGGTTTGAAAATATACTTGATTGTACTTGTTAGATGGTAGCTGTGCGCATGTGCTTGTTTTTGAATGATGCTATGACTCTAGTTTGTTGTTTTAGCTTGTAATTATGTGAATTGTTTAAAATGATTAAACACCTTAAACTGAATTTAACTAAATATATGACTTATAATACTAAATCGAATTTGCATCGTAACCCATTAGGAGAATATTAAGATTTTTCGGTTAAATACTGACCCTTTCAAAAGGGATAGCACTGGATAGCATAATTGGTCCTTTCTTCATCCTTAATCGAATTAAGTGATAGGTGAGAAGGTTGTGGTAAGAGTGAAGTCAATGGTTCAAAGGTAGTTGCAGGATGAGCAGTATTTCTATTGCAAAAGCTTAGGTTTGGTTATGAGTTGTTGTATGAATGAAAACTCTTCAATCCTGGTTCAAGTGAGTGCAATTTCTCTAATCTCACGGCGGATCGAACAACGTTATGCAATGCCATTTGCTTGAACATACATTACATCTAATTAATTTGGTTGATAACCCTATTTATAATTGACGTATAGTTTTAAGTCTCGGTCCTAACTTACTAAACTGTGGTTGTTCACATCCTTATAGACATTGTTGTAAGTGTTAACAAGGAAGCGGCTTATAATTACCCTAAAACTAATAATCGCTGGATCTTAGGAGAATGGGGATAATAACTTGAGGAGCAATTACATTTTCAAGTTTGGATCCTATCTTTAAAATTTTTAGTGTTAAATTATGTATTACTTAAGTAGATTATAATTAGGCTACTAAATCTTGTAAACATATTCTGATTATTTAGTATAAATATGTATTTTTTATAATTACATAGCTGAATAACATATTTAATTTATGAACTATTTACTTTAAAGCGAGTTAGTCGTAAATACCTTGTGTAGATCAAGTTTAGGATGGTGGCTGTAAGTCTAACTTCTATCCAAAAATGGTTTATATAGTAGGATTGTTACGACTCTACCACTTCAAAGCGTGATAACGTACATGAGTGATTAAGTTTTCCTGTTCCTCCTCCAACATATCTCTCCATTACATCCATAAACGTGTCATTGGATCAAATGATCTTTAAGATCGACTATCAAATGCATAACACATGATTAATTATTAGTAGCAATCCTACCTATAATAAATATCTAAATAATACACACTTCAATTGAACAAAATTATGCAAAATTAGGCAACACATGTAAGATCATGGAGAATGCACTTGTATTTTTCTAAAAAAATATCTTGCATTAATTTAATTTAAAAATATAAAATAAGAATGGTTGAATGGCCATAAAAAATGTCACCTCTTTCTCATTCTCATCAAATTTGTGTTGGCCACCTAAATTCCCAATGAGGTGATTTATGGCCTTAACCCAAACCCTCTGAGGTGGTTGAAACTACGGAATAGTGGTGGTGGCAAACATGATTAGAACTTATAGATTTCCTTCGGAGTTTTTTATTTATTGTTTGGCTATGCCTTTTTAACCATAAGTCCTTTATAACCCAAATTATTATTGTAATTTTACTGGAATTAGTTTTACATATTTACTATTTTTAATAATTTTTGCAATTACAATGCGTAAATTTTCAAAAATGCTCATTTATATTTAAAATATAAAGATAATAGTTTTTAACCTCCTAAAATCTTCATAAATTTTTCTATGCTCCCTTATGCTATTTAAGACTATTACATGTTAAAGTTTTCATAAAATAATTATTGTCCTATTATTTTGACTTTTTTTTTCAAGCTTATATGTGAGGAAACTAGTAAAATTCAATTAATTTATAGCTTTCCAAATAAATTACTATATGATTATGTTACCGATTACAATGATATTTTTTGTACATGTGAAGTCGTTGTCATCTGATTTTAATTTGAATCCCTATTTGATAAGGTTTCCTCATCAATTTCCACATTTCGTAAGGTTAGTTGTTTCGGAAAGCCCCTAAACTATCGATTTTGAAAGTTTAATCATACATAAATTGTTACATGTTAACAAAAAAAAATCTCTTGATTACCTATTTAGCCAAATGAAGGATTTTTTATTACATTCATATAATTATAGAAATATGAAGGTAACCATACTTACTCATATCTTTAATGAAACGTAGCAGATTATGAGTCAATTATGCAACATTCCCCGCTATGAACTGAATTACTATGTTAGTTTTGTAAATCATAAACTAATTTCTTACATCTTTAATTAACCACAAGCTTTCCGTGCCTTGCGTCCCATGCTATCGTATGTGCATGACCAAGCACATACTTGTACTTTACAATTTCTGCACATCCTCGCATACCCAGTCCACTTACCACCCCTAGATGGTGGGTATACATAAGTAATTTATGTTAGCAAGTGGCCTTATGGTTTTTTCTAAGAATACAGTGAAAGAAAAAAGCACCCAAGTTGGCCACAATATATCTAAACAAACCGATTGACATTCGACTCTTTCATATCTAATGCCATTTTCATGATGATGGCGGTCGTGAAACCAGTTACATAGGTTATCATATCTCAACTCATTAACTGATTATGTTAAAACTTTAGAGTTCTTGTGGGATGTTGGAGGGATGGCTTCACTATGCATAGGTACCAGTAGTAAAAGCCTATCTAGCTATTGTAATGAGAAAAACTTTAATAGCATTAACACCTTATAATAAAGTGAGTGTAAAAATAATAAGTTTTAAAAACTAAGTATTATCATGCTGTGTGTATTAGTACCGAATCTCTTTTCCATGACACTCACCCACCCACACTTGCCTCTACCGAAGACATGGCTCATATTACTCGAAAATGCTACCATCACATATTTTCAACAGCTATGTATGTATAAATGATAATGTATATTTACTAGGGTTTATGAAAAACCGAGGAAATTTATAGATCAACGTACATGCCATTATATTATCACATAGATAATGTCTAAAACATGTTCTTTATATATCCATACACTATACAGCAGCACATATATAACGGACGACACACATATATTTAGTGTATCACATATGACATGCATCGTAGCTTGTCGTGTATCTATATATATATATATATGTATTCTCCAAGGCTGTAAGAAAGCAGCCACAAGGAAGGTAGTACGATCATATAATATGGGAGTGATTATCAGTTAGGAATGAGCTTGAAGGGTGGCCTCACTAGGGCCGGCGCTGGCTTGTAGTTCCCATAGTCCTTGGTGTAGACTCTTAGACGCCTTTCGTGGATAACGGAAGCTTCATCCTCTTGAAGTGAAGATTCTTTACTTACCTTCTACAATGGAAGAATTAAATTCATCATGTTAGAGCTAATAAGGAGCAATAATTCTCAAACCATTCGAATACGAAGTTTCGGGTGCTCAGAATGGAAAATAGATTCGTTCCTATATATACATATATATATATATATATATTATAATGTTTTTTCAGTTAAAATTGATGCGAAATATAAAATCATTTTTATAAAGACTTTTTTTTAGAATTATGAATTTTGATGTACGATTTTATAATTTTAAACATATGATAAAATCATGATGATATCAGTTTTATTGTTTTCATACCTCATGAGTTGCGCTTGCATCGACTCCCTTCACCAACTGATGATCACTTACTACCTTAGGCATTCTACCTGCAAAAGCATGAGTTTATTATGAGTGATTAAATAAATAACTCTTTGATTTTTTCATTATGTATATAAGCATGATAATGGTGTCATTAAGACGATAAAATACGCGAAAACTCGTGTTATAGAGCTGAAAAAAATTGGAGCAGACACCTCCTAGCGAAGTTGATAAAATTGAAGCTGAGAGCAGAAGAAAGAGAAGACTGAGTTTCTTGGCAAGAAGCATGACACCCATTATTCACATGATATTATCATTAAGGATGAAATGGAAAATGATACTATGATGTTATATATAATTGGTTATGATGAAGACGACAGGGTTAGCATAAACGGGGAATTGATAGTTGATTTGTCCTACTAAGAAACGCATATCTTTGTGCTTTAGAGTTTAAAATTCAAAACGAAAAGGTGAAAGGAGACCACTTTTCTGTTGTAGGGGCACGAGTCTACGAGGTTAGTGGATTCATATGCATGTTTTTTAATAAGCTAATAATGGACTGCACTAATTGCGACAGTGTCAAGTGATAATCATCATGTTCAATGATTATTTGATCAACATCCATAGAAAAAAAATGTTGGTCCGTATTAACGTGAAATACGGTTGAGTAGTGGGTAAGAATCGATAATAACAGTGAGTGAATAGTATTTAAAAGACTAGCATTTTTGTTTTGTGTCAAAACTCCAAGTACTTATCTATCTGAGTTGCAAACAAGCTAAATTGAGGAAAAAAAAAAATCAACAATACTAATACATTACGTAAATCGATTAATAGTATATAAATATATTTAATAATATTTAAATAGTTGAAAATTAAGGAATATATTTTTGTAAAAATTACTAAATATGTATCCATATATTAAAATTTTATTAATATTTGTATATTATTTATGAATTTATGTCGCATTTTCTTTTATAAAAATTAAAGAGTGGTTGCAATTCATTTATAAAGAACTGCACCTAATATCAAATATATGGAACAAAAAGCTAGAACCAAAAGATAAAAATCAGTGCCATATCCTTAGGAAACGATAAATCTCCTTTGGCTGAAAACTTGCATACATTCGTGTATTGTTGATAGCAACATCAATTGTTATGAGTGAAAAAGAATTCTACCTATTTCACATAAAGTAGTTTAAATTTTTATTATAACTTAATTTTATTTGTTAGTTCCATTGAATCCTTTCTCCTAATATTACAGTACTGTTCTTGAGATCAAGCTCAAACTTAATCTAAAATTTCAAAACTTTAGTGTGGCTTGGAATAGTATTCAATGAGTTTAAACTTGACTCAATTAAGTCTATTTAGAGTCAATTATTTTAATTAAAACAATATTAATAAATCTAATTCAATTCAAACTTCACTCAAGTTGGAGTAGATTGTAAGTCAATTAAGCTAAATATTATTAAGTTTAAATTCAACTCAACTGTTATTAAATCAAATTCAATTGAATTCAAACCAAACTTAAATAGCTTGTTAATAGAGTTGACTCATTTACATTTACACCCATATTGTCTGTGACTAACGAATTCATATGGTGTGTGAATATAATTCAACCCTTTCCATGTTTAGGTGTAATCCTAGAAGTACCTCCATGGACGTTTCATAAACTAGATCCAAAATCAAGATAGCCAATGGAACCAGGAAATATATTACTTAAGTCTTGTTACTTTCCATCCATGTTACGCAATCATTGGAGCGTTGGAGGACACCCATTCATTGTTACGTACGAACGTCCGCCGTATGATTAACCACATAGGGCACATAAGGCTCAATGTTACGCTCTCTATTCTTGATATCCTTCGTATTAAATTATTTGGAAAAAAAAAAAAAAGGAAAAAAATAACCCTAAACAAATGAGGCCCAGCGAGCAATTACCTATCGTACAAACGCACTCATGCATATGCCAAACCACATGACTTAAAACTAAATGCAATAATCAACGAACACACATGCACATTCATTGAATTCACTTAACCATAGCCTAACTATCGAGGACTACCTAGTGATCAAAAGACCCGTAAAGTTGTTTCCAGAGTTTGTGTATACTTATATGTCTCATGGAATCATTTTGAAAGTGTGGATTTGTTAGTACTTCTTAGAGTTCGTTTTGAAATATGATGAACTCATCTTATTTCCTAGAATCGGTTTTGAAAGCATGGACTCATTAAGAATCCTAGAATCAGTGTTGGAAGTGTAAATTCTCAGTTCTCTACAATTGGTTTTGAAAGTGTAAGACGGATCTTAAAGCCGAGTTTTAAAAGTGTGGGAAAAGCCCATAGAATTGGATTTTGAAAGATTAGGGTATAAGTTCCTAGAATCAGTTTTGAAAATGTGGATATATTTCATCTCATGTTCCCATATGCCGATCCCTCCAGACTCCCACTCAATTTATATTACGACTTCAAGGAACTAAACATGTATCAATGCATAATGACTATTTTAACATGTAAAACCAAAATGTACACAATCTAGCCATTCACCTTAGTTTTCATTAAAAAAAAAATTGGCCTTATTCTTTATTTCTATATATAGAAGGCTGAAAATTGTCATATTAATTATTGGACTTAGCCTATTATTTATTTGGGCTTGGCTTTTTGAATTAGATGGCAGGGCTCAAGAAATTCGGTCTATATTTAGGATGATTCAAAAAGATTTAGTTTGATAGACTCAAAATAGAAATCGTTGAACTAATTCATCCACCTCCAACCTTTCATAGATAAGCTCATGCACTATAAGAAAAGGTTACTAGCCTTGAGCCCTTTGCAAGCTCATTTCAAATAATTATAAAATGAGTAAAATTTCATCTCGACCATTAATCATCGAGACAATCTAACGAATATCATCAAGCCCAAGGGCCTATAAATATTCAATCATTTCTTCCTATTTGACACAACTATAAAGATAAAAGGAACGGTGTTACACTATAAAACCTTAACTTTCTAAGATCAAACAGTGTTCAAGTAAAGAACAAACTTAGTTGCTTAAGAATTGCAAGGTTGACATCCTAGGTCTCTTAAGCCCCTTTGTCTGTCACTTGTGCATTTGAGATTTCAGAATTACATATTCCTCCCCTTTGCCATCCTCTCTCCAATCATCCTATTAAGTGTCATTGTCATTGTCATGTCACTATTCTGAGACTACGTATAATGCAATACTTGTATGATTAACATGTGACCACTCCAATCAAAAGCCTTCATCTACATTATGTTATCTTATAATAATAAATTAAAATTGGATCCTTTTGTTTTAGTTATTTTTTCTTTCTATTGGGTTTATGTAATTTTATTTTGTTCAATTACTCTATTTGAATTTCATAACTAGTAGGAATTCCAATAGATTGGAACCAAGGCAGTCAACCTAATGGCAATTACCCTAATAGTAGTTGACACCTTGAGAAACATGACATCAAGTTACTTGCTCCGTTTAGGTTTCCTTTGTTTATTGTTATCTTCATTGGTGCAAATCATTTTTAAGTTATGATTTTGGGGTCTTATATTTAAAATAAGATTGTTATGTGTTTTATCATGAAATAGTAACCTTATGAATAGATAATCTCATCAATAAATTCTTATGGTTTTAATTTCTATGATAAAAAAACCAGTATTGTTATGTTTGATACGTGAGAATAGTTTGGAATGGAATTACGATTCTGGATTCTATTCCCATCCAGATTTTTGGAAGTATATTTTAAAGTCGGAATTGCAATTCCATGGAATCAACGATTCCAACTTCATTAAATACAACTAATTAAAATTACATTTCTAACCTTTAAAGAAATTATGATATGTAATATTTTTATCAAATAATACTATTTGAACATTTAATAGTATTCCATTTTGCTCCATTTCATGGTCATCCCTAAATATAAAAAAGGATTTCTCATTTTAATTATCATTCCATTTCATTTCATTTAATTTCATTCTATTTTAGATCAATTATTCATTCATACCAAACATAACATAATAATAAAATGAAATCAAAGGAATGTGCCAATGGCAGACATTCACATGACTTACACGACTCTTGTCTTAATACCATATAGTTTTGAACCCTTTGGTTTGATCTACCATAGAGCATGGAAACTTAATATGGACCCAAGACTAGGTGGGTCTACTTTTTACATCTTTTTATGTAATTTGGTGATTAGTTTGCTGCTTTTTAGCTTTCTTTCACGTCCAATAACGACATTCTTCCTAATCCTTGAATTTCCAGCTTCTAATCCCCATGTCATGATTATTTTATGTGGATTTTTCCAAGTCACTCCAATTTTTTCTTACCCTTTTAGTTGTTGAAATGGATTTCCTTGGATTCTCTTTCTTGAATTGAAGAAAGGTGAATCGGAGCCATGAACTATTTTAACTGCAGATGAAAGCGGAGAATACGACGAAACTTATAAAAGAAGGAGAGACTTCAAGTGGCAAATTTTGTTTTTTCATTCTCGGAATCGTGTTGTGCAACTCGATATGAATTTTTCCTTTTGCTTAAAAAAGAAAAAAAATATTGTAAAACATACTACCTACCTATAGAGGTAACAAGTATTTCAAACACATTTGCTCCATGAAATAAAATAAAATAGGGATAAATTTGTGATTTTTAAGGGACGTAATAACAAAATAGTAGCTGGCTGTTACTTTTTTTGGTTGCCTGTGGTGATAGCATGTGAATATATTTAAAGTACTAATGTACTCTCTCCTCAAGCCATGAAATATACTAGGGGAAACCAAAAAATAGCTACTTCTTTTATCGGGAGAAGGAATTTGATTCCTTATTTGGCTATAATAAAAATTATGTATAATAATTACTTTACGAACTAAAAGTAGTGATTATATTACAAAAGTGAATAACCGTTCTGTCCCATCTTTATGAAGTTAATTAAACATATTACTCTTATGTGTCACAATATAGCATACTTCTTCTGGCTTAGGCAACCGTTCCAAAGGAGTATGTTGTTAGTTAACCCATTGCTTTAATGTTAGGTGAGTAGCCAAAGCCACCGGTGGCTTTATAGCTATCTTTCTTTTTATCTCTTTTAATTTTTAATTAAAATGATAGGTGGATATATCATCTATGCTAAATATTACGAATTATGTACCTACTTTGTTTAAATTCTTGAAAGCTCATTTTTTTATTAATAGAGTCCTTCAGTAGTATGTTTTGGTTCTCATCGCCTTAGCAGTTATTAACTCACTTTGGTATGCAAATTCAAACTTGCCCAAAAAAGATAATAAATTAAACATGATGCCAATATCTTGAACTCTTCCTGTCGATGAACAATTTTGGACCATGGGCTCCTAAGGTCCATTCCAATCTCTATGAATCATAGACCATCCTATTTCGACCCATGACCAAACTTTGTGATCCAAATCCTAGTCTTGACGGATTGTCCATGACTAACCTCTATTATTCCTAACCCTCTAGTAGGTCAGATTGGTGTCTCGATCCTTATAATTTAGGTTGGGTCACCACAAGGACCTTGGATCTCAACAATCTGTCTAGTAAGCTTAGACCTCGGCTATCAAAGAACACCATGAAGTATCATTTCATGGGATTAACTAAGGTGCCACATCACCTAAGGAAATCTTGGACTGTATCTATTTAAAAGATACACTTGTTTATTGGGTAAGATACAAATTTATCCAATTCGAAGATACCCTCCTTGAAACTTATAAATAAGGGTCAAAGTCTACAAGTAAGATACTTTACACATATAAATACCTACCTTATTGCTCTTTAGTTTTCTCCAATCTTATAAACACTGATTTAAACATCAAAATGACTATACTAGACAACACCTCAGCAACCACTAACTATGTCCTATTTTGTAGATCTAGCTTTTCTTCAAGGCCCAAATTGCATCATCTCTATCAACGAAATTCAGTTGATCACACTTTCCTCTCTAGTTTTGTGAGAATGCTTTAATTAGCCCAACACTATACATAAGCTATTAAAGATGATTTAGTTAGCAATATCATTAGTACCTACAATTTTACATATCGTTGTGGATTAGCATGTAACCTTCCATTATATATCTTTACTATCTTTTATTCTCTATTATTATATATTTTGGAAAAAATTATCAATCTATTACAAATTTATTTTTATTTTCCATAAAAATAAGTTACAATGAGATAATTTTTTTTAATCTTTTTCTTTGTGAAGCAAGTGCAATTGAACTTGTCTAAAGATGCTCAAACTAGGTGGTAGACCTTGACCCAAACATATAAGAAGGTCAAAGATTAAAATGAAAACTAAGTTCAACCAAAAATTAAATTAGAGTTAAACTGGGGTTGAATAGCAAGGGTCAATGGAAAAGACCATATCCCATGAGCATGAGTATAGCCTCTTGGTAGTGAATTACCACACCTACTCTTTTATTGTGAATATTTTAAAATAATTTATTTTCTAACCACACAATTAAAACCGATATTTAAACATGTAAATTTTTAAGAAGCGAAAGAATTAGACTACCATGGACTTCTATTATGGCATTCACATAACATTTAAACCCTATAATTGCAACTCTTGCAATTCTTAAAAATATGAATTGCAATTCTGATTTCTTTTCTTTTTCTTTCTCTCCAAAATAACTACATACATTTTGAAATATTACACATTCGACCCTCAAATAAAACATCAAACTAAAGAATCAAAAGTCACCCCACTATCCCTCTCAAATCAATCGAGAAACCCTAATCCCTTACACTGGTTTGACAGGCTAACCAAACCATGGCCAGAAATAAAGATAGGTTTTCCTAGCTAGGACATAATATATAAAACCAGAGGTTTATATGTTTACTAATACAATTGGATAAAAATTATACAAATATCAGCTATATAAAAAAATTACACAATTATTATCTCAATATTGAATATAAGATATGCATTTTTGGTTGTGCAAGGGAAATCACATCTTTGAGATGCAACATTCATAGAAAGAGAAGAGCAATTGTATCACATATTTGAAATGTCTATGTTAAGTTTAATATTGCAATTCTGACCTGTAGCGATGATGGTCAATATATGAAATTGCTGTTTGAACATGTGATTTCTTTGGATTTTGTGAATTTGCATGTTCTAGATGCGATTAAGGATCCGAATTTTTATAATTAATTTTATGTGATTTATATTTATGTAATTTTTTTACCCATAAAACCACGGCACTTCTCAGCACAAGATCAACAAGCATTCCTGAGCACAAAACTACTGCAAGCTGACTCGGCATTGCTAAGTGACTTAATAAAATGATACTATTAACTATATCTGATTATCTTATATAATAGAAAGTATTATTAAATATTTTTAATTATATAATATAACAAATATATTAGAAAATGAAAAAGAAAAAAAAAAAGAGAAGAAAAGAAAAGGATTGCTAAAAAAATTGTGCAAATTGCAAACATCTAGTTCAGCCATGGTAAGGCTGAAATCAAAAGCTTGTCATATCAAGGATGGGAAAATTTAACGAATTAGAAGGAAATTTTATCTTTGTATTGGAAAATGGTAAGGCCACAGATAGAAGGAAAAATTTTATTATTATTATTATGACTCGTTTTTTGTCAAAAACTTTCCTGGCCTGAGAACACTTTGGTGAATAAACACTTCCAAAACTCAACAAGACACAAAATTTAACGACTAACATTAAGTGTCATGAAATTAAGTCGTTGATACATATGTGGCTTCTACTAAGTTATTCTTTTTCTAATCAATGTTTCATCATATATGGTTAATCTTCCCAGATGCATATCAGTTTACCTCGATATGCTCGCAGTAGAAATTAATCAAAGAGGTGCTATAGTCGTCCTATGATGGATTATTCTATCATTGTTTCACGATTAGGATTTGGTCTAAAATGGCTTCTGTGGATGACTAGTGCTTCCAATTATCCTTAACGACAAAATACAACCTACCACATTCCGATGATAATGACGTTGGTGGAAGATAAAGAGAAGCACTTTAGAAATGTTATACATTAAGATATATATGCACATTGTGCTGCCCAACCTTTCTTTTTTAAATTGGGTCTACTTCTTTGTGGAAGTGTAGTTAGATATAGCTTTTCTCTTCCATTATGATTAAATAATTCTTCCCAATAATCCATGATTATGTCAAAGATATAAGTCCTTTCCTTAAATTATCAACCCATGATTCAACGACGTGATTCCATTATACATGGTTGAAGATATTTGTAGTTTTCGTGATTTAGAAGGTGTGGAAAGTACATCCACCTATTAAAATTTCTTTTAGTAAAAATAAATTGTCAATAAAAAGGTAAAGAAACAATTTTCTCTAGCTAAGAAGACTTAAGCATTCTCCCTAAACTGCCCTTATACCTTATAAATAGATATATACCATTAAACTATCTCTTTTTTTTTTTTTTTTAAATACTAGAAAATTAAGAAGGACCGTCTTTTAAACACTTGTTATTAAGAGATTAGAAAAGGAAACTTTTTACCATTTTTATGCAAGCAAGCTTTTTATCATTTTTTTGTGTCAGAGGAATCGGTCCCATAATTCTCGATTGCTTTACCACCAATTCCTTTAATCAAATGTAATTTCAAGTAGGAGTGAAACTATAATCTCGTTATATAGGGTAACCTTATATCCCTTTGGATTGCTCTTTACAACCATAAGGTAGGTTGCGGACATGTTTTCCAAAATTTGCTCCCACATCATAGGTTATGGTAAGAAACCTTCCTACACCCATCCTTGTATATGTACTTAACGTATAAAGGATGTATAGTACTTTGTACTGTAGTCGTATTATTGAAAAAATATTAAATAATATTGAAAAATAAATAATAAATTATAATATTATCTTTCTTTCAATTAATAAATGTTTTGGTAAAAAGAAAAAAAAAAAGGAGTCCAAACCCATAAGTTATTAATAACCTAAATGGCCAAACTTGATGTTGCCTTTTTGGCTTTAAGTTTCCCATCATTTCTCTTATGCTTCTCGTTCTTCTCCCACTTTAAGTTATCCATTCTTTCCCATTTGTTAAGTAGTAAAAATCACATAAATTTGAAATAACAAATTTAGGATAAATTACTTTATTTAATTTGATAAATTTTACTACAGATTTTATAATTTTTGCATATAGAAAACTTATAAATATACACTTAGATTACTTTTTTAATATCACATAAACTTTAATCAAAATTTATAAGTTTTATAAGGTACCTTATACTTTATAGCCTCTATTAAGCATAGATTTAATAGTGATTTTAGAGTGTTATAGGGTAAATTTTAATTCTAAAATTTAAAAACCTATACCTTATAGAGTATGGATTAAGACCTTATACCTTATTTATTCTATAATAGTGACCCCTAATTCAAATGCATAATATCACATAAATATCAATCTCTTTGCATGCAAATCTTGACAAAGTTTCTTCCGAAGCCACTCAAACGTATGTGTGTTCTCCACAATCAAGACTTTGTATAAAACTGCAAAATTTCGATGTTACTGACGAACTTCTCGACATCAAAATGCGCTTTCTTATTTATTTATTTATTTGCTTCTTTTTGAACTAGCATAGATATTAAAAAATAAAATAGTAAGCACTTTAGATGCACCATATCAAAAGAGCAATCCGTTATTTCGCATAGGCATGTTGGCGCAGGAATGCATATATAAAAACTAAATAGAATATAGAATATTTTTTGACACTGCACATTGTACTAGGACTTCTTTTGGTGAAGGATAAATGCCAAATGGCATCAACTTTAGTAGCCATCTTTAACACTTTTTTGTTGGGATAACTTATTATATGAACATTGGCTATACGCGTCGGTTCCCAATGAAATAACGAATTATGTCCTTTTCCTTTTTTTCGTTTTCTTTTTTCTTCCCTTCATGTTATACAAACATTCGAACTAAAGCAAACATTATATGGAAGAAATTTCAAACATATTCGATGAATGGTATGTAAATATTATTAAAATTTTGATACATAAAAATATAATTGATACTTTTTTAAAAAATATCCTTTTATTAATACGTATTATAATTTTATTAATGCCTACATGCTACTCGTCGATTCATATATAACATGTTAATACTATTAAATCTTTTCCATAATATATTTAAAAAGGAAAATAAAATATTATTATTATTATTTATTTTTTTGGGCAATTGGGAGACCATGGCAGCCATGCTTTTGTGAAGCCACGAAGAACACCCTTCACATTATTGAAGCAACATATATATATATAGAGGTAAATTATTAGGATACACGTGGTTCTGTGGCAAGTGACTTCTTGATATACATGAAGTGAGGCTAATATATAGTAATAGGAATATATGTGAAAGATAAAAAAGTGACCTCTGGATTTAACATGAAGTTAGGCTTATATATAGGAATATATGTTACAGGATAAGGATTTTTGTTCCCAGTTTGATGATGGATTCGTATTCTTCTGATTGCATATTGTCATGTATTAAAAAAAGGTAAAAGGAAAAAACTCGTATTAAGTACCCATTATAGGAGTCAATATATACCAACATTAAGGAAATAAAAAATAGTAATTATCTATTGTAACAGGGTTAAATTAGAAATATATTAAAATAAACCAAGAAATCGATGACCAAAACTAATTGTTTGAAACGGAAATAGGATCAAAATAACTAATATGATGCCTTTTAAATAGAAGATGACGAAACTCTAATCATTGAAGTGTTTTTTAGTGTAACAGTTTAATGTTCATCAAAACTTTAAAGTTAAACGTACTCAATGGATAGCATTCATAGATCGGTGACCTATTAGGAAGCAATTAGCACTAGGGACAAAACTATACGAAGTATCATACTAAAGTGGACAAAATTGATGACCTCTATAATTGTTTCTATCCAGTGGTAATCTTGAACCTGTGTAGCAAAACTGAAAAGGACGCCAGTTTTGTAAGGAGAGTAAACTAAGATATCCCTTAAATAAAAGATGGCGAAACTCTAATCATCAATGCACCATTTAGTGTAACTATTTAAAGTTCGTTGAAACTCTAATATTAAGCATGCTCAGTCAAGAACACTCCTAAAATAGGTAATCTCTAAGAAAGCAATCGCTACCTAGGACAAAACCATACAACATACAACACCAAAGTAAACAATAGCTCAATGAGATAAGTTTTGATGAGTCATTACTATAGACATCTTATTTTTGCCACCTTTAATATTCTTTACTTATTGAGCTAGATTTGAAACAAAAAATAAAAAATAAAAACAAAAATTGAAAGAAAATAAAAAATATAAAGTGTTGAGTAGAATCAAGTTGTTTATGGTCGTATCGAAAAATCCTTGAAGATGCATATTTAATTTAATAAATTCCGAGTTGTTAAATAGTTGGGTTTCATTAAAAAATATTTTTAGACCAGTATAAATAGGATTTTTATTTAATTTATATTGAGCTAAATAGACTTAGGATTTATTAAATAGGTTAATGTGTATATTAGGCTAAATTAGATAAACTAAGTCGGAACCAAGATAGAAAGTCCAAATCAATATAAGGTTTCTAGAAATTAGATTAAACTTTCAATGAATTTAATAAATCCAAATCAGATATAATCGTATCTTATCAATATTGGATTTGTTAAAATTAAATTTTCATACAAAAAGATCCAAAAAATTCAAATGTAAGGCTTATAAATAGTAATTTTCGACTACAAAAATTTTAATTTTTTTTTTTTACTCACAAGCTCCATACATCTCTTGTATTATTCATGTTTGTCGTCACTACAATTCACAATCAGCTACAGCATCAATCCCACACTCACGTCTATTGTCACAACATACGACTCACGTAAATTTCACATAAAGTCACACCCACAATTCACTCACGTCCATTGTCACAGACCACTCCCTCACGCATGGCACATACTATTTATGCTAATCACACGCCAATACACACTATGTCATGCCCCGAAGCGGCAAAGTCGTAACAGCCCCGCCATATAAATCATCCTAAGATAGAAGTTGGTTTTACAACCGCTATCCTAGACCTAATTTACACAAGGCGTCCACAACTAACCCGCTTTGAAGTAGACAGTTTGTAATTTAAATAAATCATTTACCTATAAAAGTGAAGAATTATATATATATGTTATAATTCAGTTATTGCAGTTAAAGTTTACAATATTTCTCTATAGTATATTTCTTAGTTATTATATCATTCGGAAATGAAAAATTCTAAGATAAAAACTTAGATCTTAAAATTATGTGTTTATTCTTCAATATTTTTCCTCACTCCCTAGGATCCAGCAGTTGCTAGCTTCAGAGTAGTTGTTTGCCACTTCTTAGCCAGCACCTGCACGACGTCTGTAGGGATGTGAGCAACCACAACTCAGTAAGTTAGGACGGAGGACTAAAAATTATACCATACATACAACAAGGTTTTCAATCACTTATTAGGTGCAATGCATGTGCAAGCAAATGCTATCGTACGACGTTGTCCGGCCCGTCGTGAGATTAGAGAAATTGCGCCCACTCTAATCCGGGTTGAGGAGTTGCCGTTAATGCAACAGCTCACGACCAAACCCAAGCTTGTGTAATGGAGACCTTACTCCTCTCGCGACTACCTTCGAACCACTGTCTTCACCCTCGCCGCGACCTCCTCTCCTGTCACTTAGTTCGACTGAGGATGAAGAAGGGACCATTTTGCAATCCTGCATTATCCTTTTCGAAGGGGTCGGTATTTGGCCAGAGAGTCCTAAGTTCCCCTAACGGGTTGCCATGTATGTCCGATTATGATTACTGGTCGGATATTTAATTAAGTCCAGTTTAGGGTGATCAATCCTCTCATACAATTCATACAATACGTGCCAGAGCAACAAACAAAATTATAGCATCACCCATAATCAAGCACATGCATACATTCAACTATCTAACAAGCACAACCAAGTATAATCTCAAGCCTCCAAAATACAGCATTGTATTAATCTCAACTTACCTCGACTCCTCGCTCACTCACTCGAGGTCCGATTTGCTCAGGCCATCGCCGATCATCCCTATAACACAAACGTGGTTTCAACTTTTCATATAACTATTATGGGTTCATTTTATCCTATAACGCTTATTGTTATGTTTTGTTTAAGGTTTAATATACCTAATTATCTAGGTCTTAAGTCTTTTATAATTATTCTAAGTTTGGGGTTAGGTTCGGGTTCGGTTTCCGCATCAATTTCTAAATTAGGTTTTAGTTCGATTTCTAAGTCCTAAACATGCTCGAATCCTAATGTGAAATTAATCACATTAAGCCCGAGTATTCAAATATCCTATTGGGTCTTAATTTAGTATTCTAAGATATTCAGTACACGCTAGTCCTAATTAAGGTATCGGATTTATCTCCGATGTGAGAAAATCTTACTTTTTTTTTATATAATTACCTAAAATTCAATCTTAATTCAGATTTAATATTATTCTGATTTTTACTCTAATATTATCTAAATAACCTTAATTTTTTAAATTCATTAATTTACAATTTTACATATTTCTAATTTCTTATATTAATTACCTAATTTCCTAAATTAACCATACTTAATACTCCAAAGGTTAGGATTAGGGTTCCACATCAGAGATTAACATCCCTAAACATCTAATTACTATCTAAATCAGTAATTAATATCCTAATCACCTAATTAACTCCAAATTACCCAATTTTTCTATCATTTTAGGGCTAAAAATTAACTTAAAAATTTCAAAAATTAATTTTAAAAAAATGGCTTCATAACACTGTTCTATATCACATGAGCATCCTACAGAAAAAAATTGAGCTCCAAACTACACTCCTAAGCCTATTTATTTTACATTCTAATTATGCTCGATTTTGCATAATTTCTTAAGGACCCTATATTTTCAGATGTGATTAAACCAAATCACTATTTTTCCATAAATCTACATATAATAAACCCTTAGAATAGCAAGTTTCATAATTTTCTAAAACTATTTACTATTTTTACAAAATTACACAAGAATCGGGCTGGAAATTGGACTCACCGATCTGGGTGGCTCTGGCCACCGCCGGCTGCCGTGGCCTTGTCGGCCGGCCTGGGCGCGGCCACCACCATGTGGTGGTGGTGGCCGTCCACTCCCAGCTGCTTGTCTGATATGGGTTCCCTTTGAAAGCCTTAATTGCACAGTTTTTTCTATTTTTTTCCTAAACTGAATATTTCTCTCAATTTTCGTCTCTCTCTATTTTTCTCACTTTCCAAACTGCCTAAATAAGCTCTGTGATTTTTCCTACTATTTATAGGGATTTAGGGGATTTATTGTGCATTAAATGGGACAAGACAATTGCCTTATCCCTTGATTTTTGGCTTTTATGTTGTCTTATTTTAATTGGTCGTATTTTTTCTTATTTTTCCTAGCTACCACAACCCAATTTTAGATCATTCATGATTTTTCCTGATTTTTCTTGATTTTTCCTTATTTAATTATAAATTTTCTTTAAGTATTTTATATTATTTTAGCACATTTCGCATATTTATACTTACATGTAAATTCATATATAGTACAAATAAATATTCTTAAATATTATTTAGATCATTCTATTATTTTTAGTATACATATAATCTATCTCTAGTAATTTATTAGTTATTAGATTACACTTTTTGTCTTTTCGGTAATTAGCAATTATTATGCTTAAAATTTAAAAATTTTATAATCTCATATTTTATTACTTATTTTCTTAAATTTAAGTTTACGGGGTCATTTTTACTAATATTTTTCTCAATAGTTTATAATTTGGGTTTGATTGGATCTTTTAACCGATCGCCCTAAACCTTGGGTTTTAGATTTAATCCTACGATCAATTAGCTTAGCTTTGAGGCTTACACACTGCACCATCCACATTCACACCACATTTACACATGCCGATCCATTGTCCACATTCACACAGCACATCACGCACTCTTGATCCATTGTCTACGTTCACACAGTACGTTACGCATGCCCAATTCACTGCCAATCACACATCACGTCGTACATCCACGATCACGACACAGATCACTGCAATCCACGATCACATGTCCGATTATGCCATGCTTCACAACACGTTAAACACACAGCATGATCCAACTTACTTAGATAATTAAGTAAATTATTTTAGTTATTTATTTTATTAATTACTTTATTTTACTAACTTATTTTTTCTTAGCGCAAGTTGTTTTTTTAAATAAATTTTTGTATTTTTTAGATAAATTATATTTTTATGAAAATTGTAGTTTTTTTAGAAAAAATTGCATATATTTTCTTTAAGATTCATATCTTTAAAAAAGATATGTATCTAAATTTCGTATCTTAATATATTTTACATTTAGGATTTAGAAAAATTAATTTTTGACACATAGTAGTTTAAAAAAAATAAAAAAAATCTTAACTAAAGTTTTTAAAAGATTTAGTTAGTTAATTTTTTTTTTAAAATTAGATTCCTAAAATTAGATTTTTTAGGTTTTTTTTAAATAATAAATTGATAACTAACGTAAATCTGACTTGATTTCTTTTAAAAAAAAAAAAAATAAACCCACTAAATTTTTTCTAAAAACAAAACTATAGCGGTTTGATCTCGACTAGCGAATATATAGGCACCTCTGAGGCAACAATAAAAATATAATTTTTTTTTCTTCCTTTTCTTTTTTTTTTTTGAAAATTCATAATAAAAAATATTAAAAAAATCATCTTAATCATACTTTTGCATATTTGTACATATTTTAGCATTTTTAGAAAAATTATAAAAAAATAAAAGCTCATTAGTTTTTTTTTTTTTNATTATTTTTGTTTTCTATATTATATGTTTTTTTTACATTGTCTCCCAATGAGTAAAAGGTTGCATAATTCAAAAGATTTGAAGGAGTTGTAAAATTATTAATATCATATGTACCCTTATTGTAAATTTAACATTTTCATTTCTTTTTTGTAAATAATTGTGTAATCTCATGTTTTGTGTAATATAGACGTAAAAAGCTAGGGCAAATCAACTTTGTAAAGTTTGTTTTAGCCAGATCCGCCAGCTTTTATAAATATAGGATTTGATTTTTAGGAAGATTAGTTAGGAGTTTTTTTTTTCCCCTTAATCCATTATTTAGGCTTGATTTTATTATTATTAATAAATTTGCAGCTTCATTAAATGGAAGTCTTTATTGGTTGTACAGTCTTTTGCTTATTTTTTTTTTTAGTTGCCTTTTAAACAAAAAGAAAATAAAATAAAAATAACAGAACAAAAAAAAAATAAGAAAACAAAAAAGCAAAAAAAAAAACAAAAAAAAATCTTAATTTGCAAAAATGTCTAAACTTAGGTCTTTGTAGAATTTTGAAGATAACACCTAAGTGAATAGACTCTATTAGAAGCTCAATATACTCATTCCAAGGTAAGAATGTCAACTTACAGAAGTGAAAACGTCTGTCAAACTGAGTTTGACCCGAGAGTCGTAAGCCTAAAAGAAAACATGATCAAGATGGTCGACCAAATTCAGGCTCCTACTCAAACTATTAGAATTCTCAATGATTGACAAGCATCTCAAATCAACCCAAATCGGAATATAGGAGCGACCCCTCCCCCTGAATTAGAAGATGTGGAATCAATCCCCAATACTGAGACAAAAAGGAAGGAGATCAAGGAAAAACACAAAAAGATGGAAAGAAAGTTTATGTAGACGTTGATTGAGAAGATGAAAACCCTAGAAATCATTAATGGGCTTTAATAGATGGAAATGGTCAATTTGCTGATGTATGAAGACGATGACTTCCCGAAAAAGTTTAAAGTTCCAAAGTTTAAGAAATTGGATGGGATTAGCTGCCCTTAGCTCTATACCCGACAGTACATCAGAAAGATGGAAAAGTGCACAGTATGATAAAGTGATAGTTCAAACTTTCTAGGATAACTTGACCAGGCCTGCCTTAACTTGGTATGCCCAACTGGATTTGAACGAGATCGATGCATGGGATAAGTTAGCCCTAACTTTCTACAACCAATACAAGTTCAATATCGAGGTAGCTCTATCCATGTAGGATTTGAATAATCTATGAAAGAAGGTCAATGAAAGCTTTAAGGAGTATGCTTAAAGATGGAGGGGCATGGTGACTAAGGTAACTCCTCCTTTAACAGAGAAGGATCTAATCTTTGCCCTTATTAATTCTCTTGGAAGCTCATACTACCAACATCCGGTAGGTCATCCTACTTCTAACTTTGCAAAGATTGTGGCCTCAGGGTGCTAAATTAAGGAATTTGTCTTTACTAGAAGGCTTCCTAATCTTGAAGCAGCTAAAAAGAAGATGCCTCATAAGATTCTCCAATAAAGCCGAAGAAGCTACTGTTAGCATTGTCAATACTGGCAACCTTGTTAGACCTATAATACTGGTAGCCATGTTAAGAGATTCTAATCCTCCACCGAATCTGGATTAGAATAACCACCTATAAAGAAGATAGTTTACCAAGATCCCATTCTTCTAAGCCAAGTTCTTGCACGACTAAGGAAGGAGAATCTCTTGACATTTGAAATACAGAAGGAGGGACAGAGACCAAGGGACTACAACCTGGAGCTACGTTACAATTATCATTTAAGGCAAATGGGACATTCTATGGAATAGTGTTGGAGACTTGGACATAAGATCCAGGATCTTATTCATGCTAAGTTGGTGCAATTAGACTTCATTCAAACTCTTGCTCTCAATGTGGGTAATAATCCTCTACCAAATCATGAACACTCAATCAATATGATCATCGCTGAAGTATCTGAACTAGGATTGTAGATTTTCGATGAGGTTAGCATGATTAAAGTATCAAGATAGAGTACACAGGGTTGCTTGGAATAACTTAAGCAGCAGATTGGAACATTTAGGCTCGGATATGAGCCCACGAAGTAAGAAATCCAAGAAATGAAGGCTAAAACCAAAAGGAAGAGAGAAGATCGGTTATACTATGTTCATATAGATTTTCCAGACATTCTTAGTACCGAATTGCATTCAAGAACCCAAAGTAGCCAGATTATCTAAAGCTTTAGCTTAGCAATGCAACATTAGGCCAAGCAAGGAGAAAGATATTGGCATTTCAATTCCTTATGTAATTGGTTTTCCGTTTCTGTTAATAGGTCTCTTTAGAAGAGCAACATTAGATCAATTAGAAGCATTCGATTTCATAGTTAGTCTGATTAGTTAAGCCTTTTCTTTCATACAATTTGAATTCATTCAATAAAGTTAGTTCCTTTTTTTCTTTCAATTCTTCTTCTTTGCTATTTACTTGTTAACCTTTTTCCTTTTTCTTTACTCTTTAGATCCGACAGAAAATGATGAACATAATGGATATCTTGCGTCTATAAACAATGTAAGTACTAATATCACCTTCAACCTTGTTAAGTCAAACGTCAGAGATGATATTGAGACCTCTAATGAAATACAAGAGAGTTAGCGTTGATTTGAATAAGGGAGAGTGATTATTGATGAACCGATAGTTGTGATTAATTTGGGGACAGAAGAGAATCCACGCAACTTGAAAATTGGCGATAATTTGGTAAATGATCAAAAGTAGGAGTTGTCACATTTATTATCAGAATACTTGGATATATTAGCTTGGTCCTATGAGGACATGCCCAATTTGGATTCATCAATCGTAGTTCACAAGTTATCTACAAGAGATGATATTAAACCGAAAAGGCAAAAGCTTAGGTGGTTCAAACCAGACATACTCCTTAAAATAAAAGAATAAGTGAAGAAATTACTGGAAATTAGGTTCATAGAAGTGTCGGACTACCCTGAATAGGTAGCCAATGTGCTGTTAATGCTAAAGAAAAATGGGAAAGTTAGGGTATGTATGGACTTCCATGATTTAAACCAAGCAACGCCTAAGGATAACTTCCCTATACCATACATTGATGTATTGGTAGACAATACAGTTGGAAATCATCTTTTCTCATTTATGGACGGTTTCTCGGAATATAATCAAATCAAGATGGTAGAAGAAGATAAAATCAAAACCACTTAAGAAAGGTTTTATTATCATGTAATGCCTTTTGGGTTAAAGAACGCTAGGGTAACTTATCATCATACTCTGGTTGCCTTGTTTTATGACGTAATGCATTAGGAAATCGAAGTTTATGTAGACGATATGATTGCCAAATCTAAGGAGGATGAAAATCATGTTAATGTTTTACGAAAACTATTTGAGCGGTTGAGAAGTTCCAACTGAAGCTAAATAAAAAAAAGTGCACCTTTAGAGTAACTTCGGTCAAATTGTTGGGTTTTGTAGTCAACAGAAAAGGAATCAAAGTGGATCTAAACAAAGATAAGGCAATTGTAAACATGCCTGCACTAAAGACTGTAAAAGAAGTTTGGGGACTATTGGGGAGGCTGAATTACATTGCTTGGTTTGTATCATAACTAACCAACAAATGCAAACCGTTATTCAAACTCTTGAGGAAGAATACAGTAATAAAATGGGATGGAGAATGTGAACAAGCGTTTGTCGAAATCAAAGAGTATCTCATGAATCTGCCAGTACTGGTCACTCCTATACTGGGATGGCTATTGATTCTCTACTTGACGATTCTCCTTAAATCGATGGGATTTATGCTAGGGCAAAGAGATGAAACAAGCAGAAAGGTGCATCATATATATTACCTGAGCAAGAAGTTCATAGAAGGCAAACAGAAATACTCAAAGGTTGAATGAACGCGTTGTGCCTTAGTATGGGCAATATACAGACTCAAGTAGTATACTCTCTATTACTTAATGGAGTTGTTAAGAAAACATGACCTATTGAGGTATTTAGCAGTAAAACCAGCATTGATCGGGATAATGTGATGGTGGTGAGTGAATTGAGTGGTGAAAAATCGGAATGGAGCTATATTTGTATCACCTGAAGGTAACCATTTACCTATGGCAACTAGGTTAGTATTTTCATATACAAACAATATAGCAGAATATGAAGCTTGCATTTTGGGGCTTAAAATAGTGCTAGACATAGGAATACAAAGGCTTGAAGTGTATGGAGATTCCTCTCTTATAATTCTCCAAATCTTGAGAGAATATAAGACAAAAGATGAGAAGTTGATACCTTATCATGAGCATTTTGGAAAGCTGATTGAAAGATTCTAAGAAATTTCATTCACTTATATTCTAAGAACTCAAAATCAATTTACCGATACACTAGCTAGTTAGCATAAATGGTGAAAGTCATAGATGGGATAAAAATTCATCTCCTAAAGATTGAGGTAGAGGAAAGACCAGTTTTTTGCTTGGCCATTGAAGAGAAAGAGCCGAAGAGACCCCGGTATTATGATATTAAAAGTTACTTCAAACAGGTAAGTTCCCTAATGAGGCTAATAAAAAAGATAAGAAAGCTATCTTACCCCGAATAGGGGGAGTCATAACAGTCTCGCCATGTAAACTAACCTAAAATAGAAGCTGACCTCACAACTATTATTGTAAATACAGTTTTACATAAGGTGTGCATAACTCAACAGGCTTGAAACGTCTATTTTGATACCTGTTAATAACCAAACTTGTGGTAGAGCTTTACAAAATACCTGTTCGATACAACCTGTTGTCTCATAACACAACAATATTTATAAAAACATTTCACTTCCAAAGTTAAAGTGTACAATCAGAGTTTATCAAAAACCACGGATTTTGCAGTCTATATACAATAAGTTAAGAAACTAATGGGTGTCCTAAGGAATTCCTAGTTAATTTCCTCAAAACTAAAAAAAAAAAAAAGTCAAAAGCTCAAGTTCAGTTGATTCTTCGTTCCTCACTTTCCCAAACAATAACACACTAATCTAGGAGCGGTGGTATCGGAACATCTTGATCCTTACTTAGTACCTGCAAAAAAGTCTATGGAGATGTGAGCACAACTAACTTAGTAAATGAGATAGAGTCAAAAGAATACCAGACAATCATAAGCAAGGTTATTAATGATGATGAAATGCAATGCAACCAATTAAATGAAACATCGTACAATGTTATCCGGTTCATCGTGAGGTTAGAGAAATTATATCCTCTCCAACCTGGATTGAGGAGTTTTATCGCAACTCAAATCAGACCAAACTCGAGCTTGTACAATAGAGAACACCCTTCTCCCATGACCGCCTTCGAACCACAAACGACAAACTATGACCCTCACCCTTACCGTGACCTCCTCGCCTGTCACTCAATTCGACTAAGGATGAAGAAAGGATTATTTCAACTATCCTCATCAAATGAAGTCGGTATTTAGCCTGACACTCTTAATCGTTTCCCTTAATAAGTATTGTGCATGTTTAGCTTTGTTTTAGTCAAATAGATGTTAGGTTTTAATTAGGGGTAGCCAAACAAGTTCATATAAAATAGAAACAATGCAAACATGTAAAACAGCACATCAAGAAGTTCAACTCCTATTACAACTAAGTATCATACACACATACGGCATATGCACAGTCAATTAATTACAAACATAGCCAAAAGTACTCTTAGGTCTCCAAATACTTTAATATAGTATCCTAACAAGTGGTAAAGCCACAATCCTAACTTACTTGTTCAAACACTCACTACGGCAGACTCGAGTCGTCGACTGTCTTTTCACTGGAAGATCCTATTTACATAAAAGACCCAAATTCAGTCTTCATAATAATTACGAAAATATTATGGTTTAATCTAAAATAGTTATATATATATATATTATTTCTATAATATATAGTCATATTGTTATTATATATCGAGTTAAGTTGTTAATTGTTGATACTATACGTCATCTATACTATTACGTACTATATATCGTTTTGATCATATCAAAACGTACTTTCAATTTATTAAATCACGTTTTAATTCCAATAGGATTATTGAAATACGTACATTCTAGAATATGATAAAGTTTTTTACGTTATATTTCCTAAGATTGTCCAATTTTAATAAAATTAGTATTGTTAGGTTCATATAGATCTAACGATACAGTTTACGAGTCCTATTCTTAGAGATGATTTTTAATCGGTAGTTCAAGTTTTTAATACAGTTATACGTATCTATATAAATATTATCGTATTATACATAATTTACATTATTAAATTGTATTTTACCTTACTTGTCCACATAATGCTATAGTATGTGTATTATCTAATCTTAATATACCTACATATAAATTGTCTATATATCATACACATCCTATACAAAAATTTTCAATTAGAAACAGTATCATTTAATACATTTATTTTACAATTCCAATTCTGAATGAATAGTTGATTTCTTAAGAAAGTCTATTAAATATTATGAATTTTTCAAAAATGAAAATATCACATGAAATCATATTCAAAATAACCTAAGTACAAATTTTTTTATAATTTTCTGGGTGGTTTAGGTATTTTTTATAAATTTTTGAAAAACAAGGCAAAATTTTAACATAGCCGTTTTTTGTGGCTGTCATGCCGCCGAAGTAGTAGAGTCATAACAGTCCCATCGTATAAACCATTCTGAAATAGAAGCTGACTACACAGCCGCCATCTTAAACCTAATTTATACAAAACGTCTACGACTAACCCGCTTTAAAGTAAATAGTTTATAAATTAAATAGTTTATAAATTAAATAAATTGCTTACTTATGAATTTAAGAAAAATAAATATTCACATTAAATCAATTTGAGTGTATTTACAAGATTTAGCAATCTAATCACAATTTAATTGAGTAATTTGTAAACTACGGCTAAAACCTTTAAAATAAATCTAATTAGGGAATGAATTTAGTCTTATGTATATATCCTCACTTCCCAATATCTCACAGTTGCTAGCGTTAAGGTGATTATAAGCCGCTTTATCACTAGCACCTATAACAACGTTTATAAAGATGTGAGCAACTACAGCTCAATAAGTTAGGATGGAGAACTTAAAACTATACTAGCAACACAAACAATGTTATTAACCAAATCATTAGGTGCAATGCATGATCAAGCAAATTCCATCGCATGATGTTGTCCGACTCGTCATTTGATTAGAGAAATTACGCCTGCTCTAATCTAAGTTGAAAAGTTACCGTTAATGCAACGGCTCATGACCAAACCTAGGCTTGTGCAATAGAGACATCGCTCCTCCCGCGATTATCTTCGAACCATTGACTTCACCCTTGCCGTGACCTCCTCACTTGTCACTTAGTTCGATTAGGATGAAGAAGAGACCCATCATGCTATCCAGTGCTATCCCTTTCGAAAAGGTCGGTATTTGGCCAAAAAATCATAGGTTTCCCCTAATGGGTTTCTATGTAAGTCCGATTAATGGTTACAAGTCATATATTTGTTAAGTTCCATTTAGGGTGATCAATCATCTCATACAATACAAGCCAGAACAACAAACAGAATCATAGTATCACTTATAATCAAGCACATGCACATAGCTAACTATTTAACAAGCATAACTAAGTATAATCTCAAGCCTGTAAAATACGAGAACGTATAAATCCCAACTTATCTCGACTTCTTGTTTGCTTACTCGAGTTGGGACTCGTTCAGTTCATCGCCAATGATCCCTATAATGCCAATGATCCCTATAATACCAATGTTGTCTTAGTTTTCATATAATTATTATAAGTTTATCTTATACTTGGTTTATGGTTTAATATGTCCAATTATCTAGGTTCTCAAATCTTTTACAATTATTCTCGATTTAGGGTTAGGTTTTGGTTCAGTTTTCACATCGATTTTTAAATTCGATTCTAGTTCAGTTTCTAAATACAATTTTATACACGAATCCTAAAAACTCGTTTCAACCCATAATGTGAAATTAATCACATTATTTTCAGGTATACTAAATACCATAATTACCTCTAATCAGTATTTTATCCCACCCGGTATATTTAAATTCTTATTAGTGTACCAAATTTACTCCTAATGTGAGAAATTTTTATATTTTTCATATAATTACCTAAATTTAAGTTTTCCATCATATTTATTATATTTTCCTATTATTTATATAATATCGATTATTATCCTAATATCTTCTATTTATAATATTTCAAATAATTATATATTATGTATTATCATCTATTATGTACATAATACACATCTAATATTTATATCACTCTAATTACCATCTCCCAACATCAATTAACATTTCAAAATATCTAAATTCATCTCAAATCAAATTTTACACCTAATTACCCTAATTTACAAAATTAACTTAAAATTTACTATTTTTCCTTATTACTTATTTATTACATAACTACCCTAATAATTACATCTAACACCCTAAAGAATACAAATATCATACTTTATCAGATTTGAACATCTTAAAATATATAATAATTTATTAAATCAATAATTAACCATTTAATTACTTAATTAACAAAAAATAACTCATTTTATGCATCATTTTATGGCCTAAAAATTTCAAAAATTAATTTTTGAAAAAGGGCTTCGTGGCATTGTTCTATATCATTTAAGTAGTCTACACAAAAATTTTAGGCTCAAAACTACACTCCTAAGGTTATTTATTTTTAATCCTAAACATGCTCGGTTTTGTTCAATTTCTTAAGGACCATGTATCACAAGACATATTTTCATCAAAATAATATTTTTCCTAAAAACTACATACAAAAATATTTCAGAATAACAAGTTTCATAATTTTCTAAGAATATTTAATATTTTTACAAAATTAAACAAAATTAGGTTGGAAATCAAACTCACCTGTGTAGGTGGCTCCAGCCACCACCGACCGCCGTAGCCTTGTCAGCTAGTCTAAGCATTGCCACCACCATGTGATGGTGGTGGTGGTGGCGGTGGTGGCCGTTTACTCCCAATTACTCGTTAGGTTTGAGTTCTCCTTAGAAGCCCCAATTGTGTAGTTTTTTTGTAAAACCCTAATTTCCTCTTAATTTCACCTCTCTCTAATTTTCTAAAATTCCAGACATTCAAAATGAGCTTTTGAAAAATTTAGGGTACTTATAGAGGTTTACAAAATTATTATCCATTAAATTAATTTGACAATTGCCTTATTATTTTCTATTTGTTGTAATTTGATCGGTTACTTTCATTTCTTCAATTCCAGATTGCCATGCCTCAATTCTAGATTTTGCCTCATTTTTCTTAATTTTTCCTTAATTAATTATGAATTTTCTTTAATTATTTAGCACATTTCACGTATTTTAAGTAATTACGTATATTTCTACTTACATGTAAATTCATATATAGTACAAATAAATATTTTTAAATATTATTTAAGTTATTTTATGATTTTTAGTATGCATATAATTTACCTCTAGTGATTCGTTAATTATCGAAATGCATTTTATGCATTTTTAATAAATAACGAGTAATATACTTAAAATTTGAAAATTTTATATTTTTTTATTTTATTACTTATTTTCTTAAATTCAAACTTTCAGGATTATTTTTAGCAATATTTATAGCTTTACATTATAATTTAGGCTCAATCGAATCTTTTAGCCGATCGGAATTCCGAATAATTGGTTATGGGTCTTACAATGGCTCCGGCGACCGTGGGGTGGTAGGGTTGTGTCAGAAGCTTTAGACGCTAGGGGTGCTCCTTGGTGGTGAAATGACTCAACAACAGAACACCTGGAGCCCTAGGAACTAGCGAACTACAGTAATTAGTCTGTTTTTTTCTAATTTTCTTTCTATTTTTTATGATTTTTTCTAATTTTTTCTTTCTGTTGTTTCCAGTTTGTAAGGTTGTGAATTGATGTAATGAAGCATATTTATGTTTGTTGGAGTCGGTTGTTGCTTTTTTTAATTTTTTCCTTGCTTTTTCTCATAAATACAAGTAGAAGGTGTCCTTTGATTATTGAATTTTCTTTTTGACTCAGCAATTGTCCAACTTCAGTGATTCCCAGCAGTTTCCAAACTTAAATCAACAATTTTGAAGGCTTTTTGGATAAGATTTGCAATTATTTAGGTATTTTGAGTATATTTTATTAATACTTAGTTATTTATTAATATACGAGTATATATCCCTTGTATATATTACGCGTAATATATATATAACTATACTCATATAATTAAGTTTTTAACATAGCTTTTATTTTTAGGATATGTTCTTTTAATTATTCGTATGAATTTAACACATTATATGTATAATTACATAAATTAAGGTTAATTTATGGGTATAATTATTATTTATACCGAGTATACTCATAAAAATACACGTATATTCATATAGTAAATTATATTATATTATCTCATTTTATAGCTTAATTAACATATCTTTAAGTTCTCGTCGTAATTCGAGCTCGATTTTAGGAGTTCTAAATATTTTTAGTGCTATATTAAATAATCCTACTTTTAAGGGCAAAATTGGAATTTTGGGTCATCATTTCCAAAATTTAACTTCACTGCATCACTTCGTCTAACTTTTCTATCTTACTCATAAAGTGTAGGCTCAATTGGATAAGTTTCCCCAAAAACCTTAAATCCAGTCTCAATTGTCCTAAACTCAATTTTAAGGGCCCATAAAAGCCTTAAGGAGATTAGCTACTCATTGCCTGTTAAGTGAAATTATATTATACAAAAGATCACCTAATACGATATTACTAAGATGTGTAGATGAAGAAGAAGCTGAGAAATTGATAAAAAAAATGCATAAAGGGGTCCGTGGTCTGAAGATCACTAGGCTAAACTCAAGAGGGGGGGTGAATTGAGTTTTAAGGACAAATTGCAATTCTTTTTCGATATAAACAACTAAATGCAATAATAAAAGTAATTAAAGCAACAATAAAACAATAATAAGTATGGAAATTAAAAGAGATAGGAATAAAGAAAATGAAGCTCGGATTTAACGTGGAGTTCAGACCACCCCCTACTCTCTACAGGCACACAATGTCTCTAATCAATGACTTCATACCACTTTATTGACTTCTCAATCCAAACTCCAAAAGCTATACAACTACAAGCTTGATTATAGAAGTTTCTTACTTACAATTCTCAACACAAATCATAATCTCAACTCACAAAACAAAACTCAAACTCAATCTCAACTCACAACACAAAAAGTCAATCTCAAGAATTATTGGTATAGTGCTTTTAACTCTCAATACTTTGCAACTAATAGCTCATAAGCACTACACTTCAAATCTCTCTAAATATTAACAAATTAGGGTACAAGAGACAATGAGAATAATAGACAATAAGAGCACAAAAGAATGTTGGAATATTACTGCAAAAGATCAATTTTATCTTATCCTTAGTCAAGTTGCTGAGCATTTATATCATCTCATTTAATTATTCCTGTTATAGTGCATTCAATGCTTCAACAACTAGTTAAATCAGACTTACTAGCATGCCAGTACCTTGACTTACCGACTTACACTACTGGCATGAACACTGGCAAGCCAATTCCTTGATTAGAAGCACTTTCATCTCCTTATCTAAGCCACTTCACCGTCAACTGGTAGTGCTCTAGAACCATTAACCCGGTAGGCCCAATGTCTCCTGAAAATACTTCTAACCACTAACAAACAAATACACTTTGCAATCTAACTTAAAGATCATTTGATCACCACTCAAAAGATTAAATTTCTTGTATAGATAATTGATATATTTAATCACAAGCAAATTAATCGATCTTATTTAATTACCTCAATATAATCAAATAATATTTAATTTGATCATTTACTTGTTTTATTCTCTTAAAAAACAATATGTTTAGATATATACTTTTTGTTTTGTTCTCATCAAAATCAACATGTTTAATTATATACTTTTTGTTTTGTTCTTATCAAAATCAAATAACGAACCCTAAGTTTAACAATCTCCCCCTTTTTTTATGAGGACAAAACTCTTATACTTTAAATGCTCCCCCTCAATGTAGCACTTGATTTCAAGATATTTGACAATTGAATAAGATTAAGTGAGTGCTTGCAAAATGAGATTATTGATGTGTTAAGGAACCAAGTCTCACTTCTTAATAACTCTACATAAAAAATATATCAAACTTTTAAAGAATCAAGATATGCCAAAGTTATAGGATCAATATCATTTTTTGAGTTACTATTATCAATTCGATGTAATATACATTTTGATTCTCTAACAACTTGAATATTTCTCCTCCTTTAGCCTCATCAAAAAGAGGATGATCTAGGTGGTGAAGAGGGAAGAAGATTTAAGTCGAAATTTAAGCATAATACTAGTTTAAGCCTTAGGATATGCCCTCTACAAAAGTGAAATTAAAGAAGCTAAAAACCATGCCAAATAAAATCTCCGTAATAAATTCATCAAAATCAACCCATATTAGATCAAATGTTCAAAAAAGTGAGCCAATTATGAGGAGTGTAATAACTCAATGAAATACATAAACCACAAGTAGTAACGATATAGATAAGCAACAAAAGCCAAAATAATAGCCAAGGCAAGACACTAGAAAGCAACAATAGTGGTAACCAATGGCTAGTGATGGGAATTAAACTGCGGGACCTCTAACCCGTAATCAAGCCCGAGGACTAGAAGGGCTGATACAACGAATCTCTATGTTCTAACCAACCCCTGCCAAGGCTAAGTACTTCCTTGCGAAGTCACCCTTAATGCAGTGCTGTATGACCACCCATTATTCTATGTTATGTCAAGTTGATGATCACTCTAAGGCCGAGCCGACCAATCACTCGGCATCATCCTTGTCGAGAAGCCAAGAGACAGAGAATTCGGATTGACTAAGCCATCCCTGATGGATAAGCCCACCTATCTGTACTTTTGTCTACATCTCCTAACAACCTCGCCAATGTAGCATCACTACATGTACAGTATTGTATAGAGAATCTGTAGCACCAATGATTGTTTTCCTTGTATATTCATTTTTACTCTCTTGTATCATGTACATTGCTTCTTTAAGAAATGTCCTTATTGTCTTTTCCCTTTTGGGCAAGTTGCCCTAACTTACAAGTATAAATACCTTTATACTTATAGCTGTAACTTATCAGAGTACCTTCAATACACTGGAGTACTTTTTTTCTTGCGTAAACACTGCTTGTTTACTCTCTG
Organism: Lumnitzera littorea; assembly: GCA_024138015.1. NCBI lineage: Eukaryota > Viridiplantae > Streptophyta > Magnoliopsida > Myrtales > Combretaceae > Lumnitzera > Lumnitzera littorea. The sequence goes on from JAMXBB010000010.1 coordinate 99,237,858, forward strand.
CATCACTCTTATCCTTTCCCTTAAGTAAGGTTAAGTGGTGAATAACCTCACTGGACCAATTTGTGCGTCATATCCTCTGGAGCTATTCGTGGGTTTTTGCTTACTATTTTATTTGTTTTTGTCACTCTTTTCATACCTTTCCCCATTAACCCTTTTTTGAGCTTTCTATAAGCTTGGACCCATCCAGCAACTAGCCTTGTTTGTTCTTGGTCACAATTCACACCAACTAAGGTACTAACATTAGATAAACTTAATAAAGAGTTTATACAAAATAGATTGGAAGTTGGCAATTCATGCGATTGGTAGATCATCATCTTAAGCTAGAGGAGGAATGAGGTAAGATGGGTAGTGATAGTTCATTTGGAAGTGGCTATAATTCATTAACGTGGCATCGTAATGGTGGATGAAGGTTTGGTAGAGAGAGAAAGTCGTGTGAGGGAGAAGAAGAGAGTGTGATTTGAAGAAGTGAGGGGATTAATGAGAGATTATGTAGATTTAGAGATGATTGATGAGGGAAAATTATGATTTTGAGGATTTGGAGATGGAAGATTGAAAAGAGTGAAGGATTTTAGGGTTTGGGAGAAAAGAAAGAGGGGTTTTGGGAAGAAGATGGGAAGAGAGAGAATCGGCATTATTTGTGGCTAGAAACAGGGGTACCGTCAAGTCAGTAGTGTAAGGAGCTAACATGCTAGTTCTTAGAGCAGAACCAAATGTACCTTCTTATCTAGCAAGGTATATCGGCATGCTAGTAGTTTGGGGTATCATCATATTGGTATTCTGCAATTATGCAGAATCTTGGTTAAATTCACTTCATTTATTCAAGTTGCCAACTCAAGTTGATTTTAAATGATTTAATGAGTGTTCTAACACTTCAAGCTAGTTTATTCAAGTTTGTTAAGGTTTGAAAAACTTAAATTTTAACTAGATAGCTAAGATTTATTTGAATCAAATCCATAGAGCTAAGTAATTCATGATAAAGTGGAAGTGTTCATGTATGAAAAAATTATGTGCATAAGTATTAAGTTTTTGCACACCAACACTTCAAGCAAATTTCAAATACATGTTTGAGTATAGTAGACACAAATGATAGCTTTAAGGCTTTACAAATTGTAAAATCATTACTTAAGTTCCTTAACAATGAAAGTGGCTAGAGAGTAAGTAGAGATCCTTTCTCAATATTCAAGATGAGTTCGTGCTTTAAACATGTTAAAAGATATTAAGAAACATCAAAAACACATGATCAACCCAAGCAACATCCATATAGGCAAGAAAATGCTCCATATTGTACTTAGAACCTAAAAAAGGTCTAGAGAGGTCAAATATGCATAAAATTCAAATCAAGCTAATTTGACCACACAAATATGATTTAGAGATGAAAATAAACATGTAAGGCCCGGTTTTGACAACAAAAACTAATGCATGATAAATTTGTGCATATATAAACTTAGATAAACATGAATAACTTCAAGTGTGACCAAAACATGTTAAAAACTATGTTTTATGTGTGAAATCTATATAAGCATGTTTCTTAGGTCCAATTGAGTGTGAAAAATTTATATCTCAACAACATTAGCAAGATTCAACAAAATTAAGTTATTAGTTGCTCAAAAGTTCATTTTTAAGTCATGTAAATGCATGAATGACCAATTTTAAGCAATTAGGCTTAGTTATGACAAATTATGATAAATCAATACTTCAAGGATTCAAAGGTCTTAGAATCATCAAAATTAACTATTGAATAAAATTGTACTTAATGACTACATACACATTAATTCAAGTTCATGATAATTTAGCACTCTAAACAAGTTTCAACAGTGCCTATAGATACAATAGTGGCATGATTAAGACAGACAAAATGATCACATAACTTCCCAAATAACAATAAGAGCCTAAATTGGGTCTAAGGGAGTCAACTTTGCACAAAAACAAAAATAAGCCAAATTAATCATTCAACCACAATCTATGAACAAAATTAAACATATGGGAACCGGATTTAAACATGGAAATTGAAACATGGCAAAATTGTGCATATATGATCCTAAACATACATGAGTAACTTCAAATGTGCACAAAATGCATGATATTTGCAATTTAAGCTTTTGAGCTAGTTATAAATGCATATTATAACATAGAATTTAAGCATGGTTTGCAAACTTATCAATTGCAAAAAAACTAATTGAGTCCTTAAATGTTTGTACAAGCTCAAATATGGCTGAGGATATATCAATTATACATAGTTTCATAACCAAATCAAGCTAACCATTCAAGCATGAAATATTAGTATATTTAAGTGCATTTCGAGTTTTCTTTTAACATTCTTCATTTAAGTTTCTTAAGTTACTTCCATTTGAAGTTCCTACAAAAATGTGTGATTGCTTCTTTAGTACCCATGTGAGTTTAAGTCCTTTGCGGTTAGTAGCAATAATATATCCTTGTCCTTTTGGAACCCAAATCATCTTGCCTTTGTGCTTTAAATTGGTATTGCGATGTGTTGCACACGTATGTGCAATATGGTCATATTTACCGCAATAGTTACAAGTCTTAATTATTGCTTTTACAAAGTAATTTTTGTAAGACTTATAAATATATTCTCTACTATAAACAATTCTGATTTTGTTCAATCCTTACCTTTAAGAGCCAAGGAGCTTATCTAAATTCTTTTCTCCATTCAGAAACTTGGTTTATGCGTCTCCGAGGTCATACACGTGGAGAAACACCACAACAAATAAACTGACAAGAAAACAGAAAATAAACTAGCAAAGTCTAGACAACTACCGAATAGATATGACTCACCACTCGATCCTACTCGACCTACAACTTGCCAAGTATGACATACCGGTCAGAATTAAAGGGTCACTCGCCCCTACTCATTGCTAAAAGAAATAGATAAGAATTAAATAATAACGAGAACACTAAGGTTACTCCAGTGAGTAAATCTATATTAAAAGTTGAATGATCATCTACGTACAAAGAAAGTAGGGGTTTATATACTTGACTAATAGGGTTATTTTACATGTATGAAAAGACAAAAAGGTATTTTCCAATTACGTTACATTAATCATACTAAAAAGGGGTAAAAAAAGATAAAGAATATTTAGTACGAAAAAGAAAGAATTATTCTGGAACGTTGTGTTAGAAGGTACGTGTCACTTGATAGTTGTACATCAAGAGTATGATACAATGGCTAAAGCAGGAAGTGTTGGGAGTCAAGAGCCGACCTGATCTAGATTAGGTTGGGAGTCAATCAACTTGGCAAAAAGGTTAGCTATCTTGAAGTCAGATGCTAGTGGGTAAAGTCGGTAGCTCGACTTGACTAGTTTGGGGATGTCTTCTAGATTAGGACTTCGCTATTGGGTAGGAGCATGTTGGACACATGTGAAGATCTGAGAGACAGGTCAGCAGGAGGTTGGATTGGGATAGGAGTCTCTATCTCGGCTATGGCTTAAAGCTAGTATTTTCCATGCAAGCCCTTGAAGTCCTCTAGCTCAGCTTCTTGTGATTGATCCAAAGGGTTGATTCCTATCATCTGCTTGGGGGTCGAAGAGATTTGTCCTCAAATCTGAGGCGGTTTCTGCTTATTCTTCTAAAGCACTCATAGGGTCTTTTATTGGTCGATGGGGAGTCAGATCGAACACATTGAAGGTAGAGGAGACACCATAGTCATCAGGCGACTCGATTTAGTAGGCGTTGCGGTTGATCTTCTTCAGGACCTTAAATCAGCCATCAGCTCGAAGAGATAGTTTGCTTTGTCTTAAGTGCAGAAATCACTCTCGGTTGAGGTGAATGCATACTAAGTCCCCTAGCTAGGAAGAAATAGTTCAGTAACCTTGGCTGCTAATTTCTTGTTGTCTCTAATTAAACTTAGCGATCTTCCCCGTGATAGATTGGTGTAGTTCATGCATTTTTTGGGCTCGGTCCACTTCGAATTGACTTTCTTTAGTAGTTGCTGGGGTGCCGATTGTACCCAAGGGAATGGTAGGGTTAAGGCCATAGATGACCTCAAATGGGGTCTTCCCAGTAGTGCTATGAATAGTTCGATTGTAGGAAAACTCTACAACTGGTAGGCATAGATCCCAATCCCTTAAGTTCTTTCCCATAACAGCTCTGAGCAGATTGCCTAGTGTCCTATTCACCACTTCAATCTGGCCATCGATCTAACGGTAGCTACTAGAGTTGAATACGAATTTAGTCCCAACTCTTCTCCAAAGAGTTTTCTAAAAATAACTAAAAAATTTTGTGTTTCAATCTGAGACAATAGTCTTTGGCACTCCATGTAATCGGACAATCTTCTATAAAAACAGATTGGCAATAGATAGTGCCATCTTACTAAAGCGATCCTCTACAACAAAGATGAAATCTTTCCCTTTGGATGTCCCAGGAAACCCTAGGACAAAGTCCATGCTGAGGTTGACCCAAGGTAAAGTTGGTGTTGGTAGTGGCATATATTCTCTATAGGGTTCCCTCTTCCCCTTAGTACGCTCATACACTTCACAGTTACTAACCACCTTATACACATCCTTAGCCAAACCAAGCCAGTAAAAGTTCTCCTTCAACAGATTGGTTGTCTTGGTTTCCCTGAAATGAACAGACAATCCTCCACTATGAGCTTTCCTAATCAACAGCTCATGCGTGGAACATTTTGGTATGCATAGTCATCGATCCTTAAACAGGTAGCCGTCTTTGAGATAATACCCCTTGACAGCAATCCCAACCTTGCATTGTTCTTTAATGGTGCTAAAATTAGAATCATGAGCATAATGTTTGGTAATCAGCGAAAATCCCAATAATTTTGTCTACAAAGTGGTCAACAACATTTGCCGTCATGACAAAGCATCAACGGCCACATTTGCACTTCTCTTATTATGCTGAATGATGTATGAGAAACTTTCCATGAACTCCAACCACTTAGCTTGCCTCCTTGAAAGCTTGTTCTAACTCCCCAGATGCTTCAGAGGCTCATGGTCTGTATAAATAACAAACTCCTGCAGCAGCAAGTAATGTTACCAAACAATAAGGGCTCAAAAAGAGGAGTACAACTCCTTTTCGTATGCGGAATATTTCAAGGCAGGACCATTAAGTTTCTTACTGTGGAAGGCGACGAGTCGCTGTTGTCACACCCCAAAATGATAGAGTTATAACAGTCTCGCTGTGCAAATCATCCTAAGAAAAAAGCTAACCTTACAGCCGCTATCTTAGACCTGATTTATACAAGGCATCCATGATAGACCCGCTTTGAAGCAAACAGTTCATAAATTAAGTAAATTATTTACTTAAGAAAGTATATAAAATATATATATGTATAATGGAGTTCAAATCTTTCAATTAATGTTTACAACACTTCTTCATACTATATTTCCAAAGTAATACATTATTCGATAATGGAAGATTCTAAAATAAAAGTTATGACCTTAAAATTATATTTGTTCTTCAAATTTGTTTCCTTACTTCCCAGGATCCAACAATTACTAGTGTCAAGATGATTATAAGTCGCTTCATCGCTAGCACTTGCAACAATGGCTATAGGAATGTGAGCAACCACAGCTCAGTAAGTCGAGACAGAGACTTAAAACTACACTACAAACATAAACAAGGTTATCAACCAAATTATTAGGTGCAATGCATATTCAAGCAAATATCATCGCATGACATTATCCGGCCCATCGTAAGATTAGAGAAATTACGCCCGCTTTAATCCGGGTTGAGGAGTTATCATTAATACAACAGCTCAAGGTCAAACCCAAGCTTGTGCAATGGAAACACAGTTCCTCCCCGACTACTTTCGAACCATTGACTTCACCATTACCGCGACTTCCTCACCTGTCACTTAGTTCAACTAAGGATAGAGAAGGGACCAATTATACCATCTGGCGTTATCCCTTTCGAAAAGGTTAGTATTTGGTCGGAGAATCCTAATATTCTCCTAATGGGTTGCTATGCAAGTCTAATTTATGATTACAAATCATATATTTGATTAAGTTCAGTTTAAAGTGATCAATCATTTCATATAAATCACACAATACAAATCAAAGCAGCACATCAAAATTATATCATCAGCTTAGAACAAGCACAATCAAGTACAATTTCAAGCCTCCAAAATACAACACTGTATTAATCCCAACTTACTTGAACTCCTCGCTTGCTTACTTGAGGTCCGATTCCTTCAGGCCATCGCTGATCATCCCTATAATACAAACGTAGTTTCATTTTTCCATGTAACTATTATAGGTTGGTTTTATTCTATAATGCTTATTGTTATTTTTGCTTTAGGGTTTAATATGTCTAATTATCTAGATTCTCAAATCTTTTTCAATTATTTTAAGTTTAGGGCTAGGTTCAAGTTCAGTTTTCGCATTGATTTCTAAATTTGATTCTAGTTCAGTTTCTAAGTATAGTTTTATACACGAATCCTAAAACTCATTTCAACCCCATAATGTGAAATTAACTACATTATTTTTGGATCTCCTAAATATCATATTTACCCCTAATCAATATGTTAATTCATTTGGTATACCCCTTATCTCACTTAACTATCGAATTTACCTTCAATGTGAGAAAATTTTACATTTTTCATATAATTACCTAAATTTAAGTCTTCTACCAGATTTTATATGTTTTCCTATTATTAGTAAAATATCAATTATTTATTATATTTCCAATTTTCCATATTATGCATTATTACTTATTATGTACATAATACATATCTAATATTTCTATCACTCTAATTATCATCTCCTAACATCAATTAACATCTCAAAATATACAAATTTATACTAAATCAGATTTTACTCCTAATTTACAAAATTATCTTAAAATACGCCATTTTTACCTATTACGTATATATTACATAATACCCTTATAATTACATCTAACACCTTAAATACTACAAATCTCTTACTTCATAAGATTTCAATATCTTAAAACATATAATTATTCACTAAGTAGTAATTAACCATTTAATTACTTAATTAACAAAAAATAACCCATTTTATGCAATATTTTAAGGCCTAAAAATTATCTAAAATTTTCGAAATTCATTTTTGAAAAAGGGCTTCCTGCTACTGTTCCATATCACTTAAGTAGTTTACACAAAAATTTTAAGTCTAAAACTACACTCCTAAGCTTATTTATTTTTAATTCGAAACATGCTCGGTTTTACATGATTTCTTAAGGATGGTATATTTATAGACTAAATTCACTAAAATAAAATTTTTCCCTAAATCCACATATTATAATATTCCAGAATAACAAATTTCAAAAATTTCTAATAATATTTAATATTTTTACAAAATTACACAAAATCAGGTTTGAAAATTGAACTCACCTGAACTGGTGGCTCTGGCCACCATGGCCTTGTCAGCGGGTTTGGGCGCTGCCACCATCGTGTGGTGGTGGTGGCTGTCTACTCTCAAGTGTTCGTCGAGTATCGGTTCCTCTCTAAGGTCTTAATTGTACAAATTTGAGAAATTTTTTTATAAACCTTAATTCCTCTTCTTATTTTGACCCTCTCTAATTTTTATACCTTCCTAATTGACCAAATGAGCTTCTGAAATTTTCTTACTATTAATAGAGGCATTGGAGAATTATTGTGCATTAATTAGACAAGATAATTGTCTTATCTCTTTTTTTTTATTTTCTATTTGTTGCATTTTAATTGGTTGGTTTTGTTTCTTCAATTCCAGATTGCCACAACCACTTTCTAGAGTTTTCCTCATTTTTCTTTAATTATTCATGCATTTTCTTTAATTAATTAACACTATTTTAGTATATTTCGCATATTTTAGATAATTACGCGTATTTCTACCTATATGTAAATTCATATATGGTATAAATAAATACTCCTAAATATTATTTAAGTTATTTCATGATTTTTAGTATACATATAATTTATCTCTAGCGATTCGTTAGTTATCAAAATGCATTTTACAAATTTTCGATAAATAACGAGTAATATACTTAAACTAAAAATTTGGAAATTTTATATTCTCTTATTTTATTACTAATTTTCTTAAATTTGAACTTATGGAATCGTTTTTACAAATATTTCTAATTTTATTTTATAATTTAGGCTTGATCGGATTCTTTAGCCGATCAAAACCTCGAGTAGTTAGTTGTGCAGCTTATAGCCGCTCCTGTATTAGGACAACGCTAATTCCAACTCCCGATGCACCGTACTCTAGTTCAAAGGACTTGTCAACATCTGGTAATAAAAGGACAGGTGCTGAGATGAGCTTCTCCTTGTTCTCTCTGAAGCTTTGTTCAGCTCAGTTGTTCCACCTGAACCCTTTATTCTTCGTTGTCAACTTGATCAATGGGGCAACTATTGTACCGAAGTCTTTGATAAATTGCCTATAGAAAGAAGCTAAGCCATAGAAACTTTGGACCTCAATGACATTCTTCGACGTCAGCCATTCTAAAATAGCATGGATCTTTTCCTCATCTGCTCGAATTCCTTCTCCTAACACTACGAACCCTAAGAATATTACTTCTCTCTAGCAAAACATACATTTCTTTACTTTCCCATACAACATCTTGGCTCGCAAAATGTCAAATGCTTTACGAAGATGTTGAACATGGTCATTCAAGTCGGCACTATACACCAGTATGTCTTCAAAATATACGACTGCACATCTTTCGATCAAAGGGTGCATCATATGGTTCATTAATCTCATGAGTGTGCTTGGCATGTTAGTAAGTCTGAACGGCATAACCAACCATTTGTAGAGTCTATACTTAGTCTTAAAGGCAGTCTTCCACTTATCCCCTGATTTCATATAAATCTGATGGTAGCCACTTCACAGATCAATCTTTAAAAATATCTTTGCACCATAAAGCTCATCTAACATGTCATCAAGCCTTAGTATCGAGTACCTGTACTTCACAGTAATTTTATTGATTATCCAGCTGTCGATGCACATGCGTTATGATCCATCCTTCTTCGAGATGAGTAGAGTTGGTACAACACAAGGGTTCATGCTCTCCTTCATATATCCTTGCTCAATGAGTTCGTCCACCTGTCTTTTCTACTCAGCATCTTGCTTAGGATTCATCTTATATGCATGTCTGTTCGGCAAGGCAGCACTTGGCCATAGATCAATACAGTGCTCTATGCCTCAAATTGGTGGCAGTCCTTTAGGCAGTTCTTCTAAAAATAGGATGGAGAACTCATTTAGCAATCTTTGAATTTCTTTTGGGACATCTGACAATTCCCTCATCTCCATCAATCTTCTAACCAACAAGAACATGGGTTCATCAACCTTTTCGGTAGATCGGAGCTCTCTTCGGCTTATAACTAAGGCTCTCTTCTTACTGGCCCAGGTGAGCTAATTATAGATTTCATTTACTTGGGATGAGGTTAAAGGTTGCAACACAATCTTCCTTCCATCCTTGACAAAGGCATAGGAGTTCTTATACCCATCATGAGTGATACGGAGGTCAAACAACCAAGGTTGTCCGAGTAACAGATGTGAAGCTCCTCCCATAAGGACAACATCACATACTACTTCATCCTTATACACGATCCTAATACTGAACGGTGCAGTCACTTGTTCAGTTACATGTAAAGCTCCCTTATTGTGAAGCTAGTGCAACTTCTAGGGTCGAAGATGCTTTGAGGTCAACAGACCCAACCTCTGCACAATGCACAAAGGAATGTGCAACAACATTAGTACAACTTCCTCCATCCACGATGATTGTGCACAATTGGCCTCTAATGGTACACTTGGTATAAAACAGATTCTCTCTCTAGTCCTCCTCAGAGTTCAGTAGGGAACTTAAGACTTGCCTCAAGATTAGGGTCATTACTTCTCCCTAGTTGGCATAGACATAAGTCTCCTCTTCCTCTTCTACCTTGGGTTCTCCAACATTCTTTTCTTCCTCAAAAGTGCTGGGAGTCAAGAGCCGACCTGATCTGGATCAGGTCGGGAGTCAATCAACATGGCAAAAAGGTCAACTATCTTGAAGTCAGATGCCAGTGGGTCAAGTTGGTAGCTCGGCTTGGCAAGTTTAGGGATGTCTTCTAGATTAGGACTTCACTGTTGGGTAGGAGCATGTTGGACACATGTGAGGATCTGAAAGACAGGTCAATAGGAGGTTGGATCGGGATAGGAGTCCCTATCTCGGCTATGGCTTAAAGCTAATATTTTCCGTGCGAGCCCTTGAAGTCCTCTAGCTTGGCTTCTTGTGATCAGTCTAGGGGATTGATTCCTATCATTGGTTATAGTTTGTTTTGAATCATCTAGGCTAAACTTCAAGATAGTGTTTTCAATTTCAAGTTCTCCTAACCTATTAACCATATTATCCTCATTTTTCATGCTATCAACTTTTATTTCAAGAGAACTGCACTTTTCTTTCAATTAATCATTTTCCTTAGCCAACTCCTCATTCTTAAGATTTAATTCTTCATTGTTTTTATTTAATTTATCAACTTCTAATCTTAAGTACTCATTATCCTCCTCTAAACTTTCTTTAACATCATTCACTTTATTATATTCATTTCTAAATAGATCAAATTCGCTTCCCATTTCAATTATCATTTGTTTCATCATCTTGTTCTTCTTTTGAGCCTTAATAAATTCTTTAAGTAACTTACATACATATTTTTAAGCTCATCAAATGAAGAATCACTAGAAGTAGAACATATTTCATTGTCCGTTGCCATAAAGCACATTTCTCCTTCCGAGTCACTTGAATTACCATCACTCCAAGTTGTCATTATAGCTTTTTTCCTTGCTCCTTTCTCGGCCTTCTTTAGATCTAGGCAGTATTGTTGAATGTGACCCAGTTTTTGGTAATTATAGCACTTGATTGCTTCCTTCTTCTCCTTCCTTGACTGAGATATATTTTCATCCTTATCTTTTTCCAATTTCCTATTGAACTTCATGAATTTCTTAAAATTTATCATGATCATTGCCACATCATCATCATTATCTCTTTCATTGCTACTTGAGCTCTCTTTGGTTGCTTTCAAAGCAACTGCTTTCTTCTTAGATTCTTCTCCTTGTCTCTTAATTATCTCATGAGTTTTAAGAGATACAAGGAGTAGCTCTTTTGGCATTGTGTTAAAATCATGAGCTTCCTCGATCGCAGTTCTCTTAGCTACCCCAATCTCTTGGCAAAGACCTAAGGATTTTGGAATTTATTTCAAGGTTAGTAAATGTATTTCCAAGAACACTTAAAGGATTGATGATATTGATGAATCTATTATGCTTCTCATCAATAGTTTCATTTGGATCCATTTTAAAGTTTTCAAATTGTCCACATAATAAGCTTATCTTTATGTCCCCTTACTCGACTAGTTCCTTCATATGTATTTTTTAATTCTTCCCAAATTTCCTTAGCACTCTTACATGTACAAACTCTATTAAAGTCATTTTTATTAATGGCACAATACAAGATATTCATAACTATTTCATTTAAGTCTAACAACTTCCAATCGTTATTGGTGTAATTATTTTCTTCCTTGCCTTTTATCTTGAATGGTCCTTTATCCACTACTTGCCACAACAATCTATTTTCTGCTTTTAAGAATACACTCATCCTACATTTCCAATAAGGATAATTATTCCCGATTAAGAGTAGTGGTTTATTTATAGCTTGCCCTTCTATAAAGCCTAATATATTAAATGCCACAATCTTTACTCTAATATGCGATTAAGCAAAAGATTTAAAGACTAACTCTGATACCAATTGAAGAACACTGGCTAAACTCAAGAGAGGGGGTGGGGTGAATTGAGTTTTAAGAACAAATTGCAATTCTTTTCCAATATAAACAACTAAATGTAATAATAGGAGTAATCAAAGCAACAATAAAACAATAATAAGTACGAAAATTAAAAGAAAATCAAGCTCAGATTTAACGTGGAGTTTGGAACCCCTCCACCCCCACTCTCCACGGACACACAATGCCTCCAATCAAGGACTTCACACTACTTTATTAATTTCTCGATCCAAGCTCCAAGAGCTACACAACCACAAGCTTGATTACACAAGTTTCTTACTTACAATTCTCAACAAAAATCACAATCTCAACTCACAACAAAAAACTTAATCTCAAGAATTATCGATGTAGTGCTTTTAACTCTCAATACTTTACAACTAATAGCTCACAAGCACTACACTTCAAATCTCTATAAATATTAGCAAATTATGGTACAAGAGACAATAAGAATAATAGACAATAAGAGCACAAAAGAATGTTGGAATATTGCAGAAAAAGATCAATTTTATCTTATCCTTGGTCGAGTTGTTGAGCATTTATATCATTCTATTTAATTTTTCCTGTTATAGTGCATTAAATGCTCAAATAGCTAGTTGAATCAAACTTACGGGCAAGCCAATAACAAATTACATCGACAAGTGAACTGGTAAGCTGGTTCCTTAATCAGAAGCACTTTCATCTCCTTATCTAGGCCACTTCACTGTTAAGCCGGTAGTGCTCTAGAACCGTTTACCTGGTAAACCAAATATCTGTTGAAAATACTTTTAACCACCAACAAACAAATACACTTTGGAATCTAACTTAAAGATCATTTGATCACCACTCAAAAGATTAAATTTCTTGTAGAGATAGCTGATATATTTAATCACAAGCAAATTAATCGATCTTATTCAATTATCTCAATATAATCAAATAATAATTAGTTTAATCATCTACTTGTTTTGTTCTCTTCAAAAACAACATGTTTAGATATATACTTTTTGTTTTGCTCTTATTAAAATCAACATGTTTAATTATACACTCTTTATTTTATTATCATCAAAATCAAATAATAAATCCTAAGTTCAACATGGTCCTCGTATGAATGGGTACATGTTTGCTAAGAAAATCATGAGGATAGGTTGTTTTTAGATGACGATGGAATCAAACTGTATCAAACATGTAAGGCATTATCATCTATATTAGGTATATGCCAATAAAACAATGCTCCTCCCCAAGAATTACATGTATTGTCAGCTCCTTAACCTTTCTCAATGTAGGAAATTAATATGATTAGTCCAATGTAGCGAACGGCTTCAAATGGGCATAGATTTATTCTAGTCGCGATCTACTATTTTACTAAGTGGGTGGAAGTAGCGTCATATGCTACGGTGACCAAAGGAGTTGTTGTTAGGTTTTTGAAAAGAGACATTATTGCTAGATATGGTGCACCTGAGTCTATTATTATAGACAATAGGTCAAATTTGAACAATAAGCTTATGGCTGAAGTGTGCAACCAATTTAAGATCAATCATAAAAACTCGACTCCGTACCGACCTTAGATGAACAGGGCAGTTAAAGCTGCTAATAAGAATATCAAGAGAATCATTGAAAAGACGACAATCACTTATAGAGACTGGCATAAGATGCTTCTCTTTGCTCTTGTGGCTTACAGAACCTTAGTTAAAACCTCTACAAGTACAATACCTTATTCATTGGTATATGAAACTGAAGTAATACTACCGATGGAAGTAGAAATACCTTCGTTTCGAATGCTGGTAGAAATCCAACTCGATGAAGCAGAGTGGGTGATGAAGTGAATGGAGCATTTGAACCTCTTAGATGAGAGGAGGCTTGCAACAATATGTCATGGTTAGTGTTACCAACGGAGAATGATCCAAGCCTTTAACAAGAAAGTGCATCCGAGGTAATTCAAGGAAGGAGTTTTGGTGTTAGAGAAAGTACTGTTGAATGTAAAAGACCTTAGGGGAAAATTTGCTCCGAATTATGAACACCCTTATATGGTCAAGAGAGTATTGTTGAGAGGTGCATTAGTGTTGACATAAATGGATGGTCCAGAATTAAGGGAACCTATAAATTCAGATGCAGTTAAATTGTATTAATCATGAAAAACTGAGTTCAATAAAGATTTCAATTTTTCTTTAGAATCGTTTGTGGTTAATCTTTTATCATTTGCAAGCAAAGTTGGTATCCATGAATGTTCTCCAATTTAGATGGTCATTGACTAACAAACACTTCACCAATAAATTCTTGAATATCATGTTTCTTAGCCTCATACACTTAAACAAATGAATTTAAATTACCAAATAAATTGAAGTCAAATGCTCTTGATGATTTAACCCTATTTTTTCGAAAAGAGATTTATTTTTTCAGAATCATAAAGGTGGAAATTAAGAACCAATGACGATAAGAGCAAAATCAAGACATAAGCATGGTATGGCTAAAAGACTCACCAACTAAAAGTTTCAATCATAATTGGATTCCCATTAGTGAAGAAGACCATATTCCAAGAAAAAGAACAATATTGATAAAGTACTTTGGTGACATGCTGCTATTTAAATGAGTGAATGTCGGCAGTCAATGTGCATAGTTGTCAAAATTACAATTTCATCCATGCGATTCTATAAGTTTACTATTTTAGGTGGCTGTTCCAAGTCAACTCGAGTGTAGAATCCTTTTTCGTATAGAAACTTACGTTTTTAACCAAGTTTACATATAAACTTGGTAGAAACTTACATTTTTTAATGAGTTTACCAATTTTACACATTTGAGTTGAATGGACTAAAAAATTAAAGAAAAAAAAATACAACTAGTATTTTACAAGTCATCAACTATTAAGACGTTACAATATTTGTCCTATCCTATTTGAATTTTTTACCTCTTTCTTTTTCTCCCAATCTCTTATTTTATGTTGATAGCTTTTGTCCAAGTTTTAACTCCAATAACAAAATTTACAAAGACAACTATATATTTTATTTTATACCATCAATAGCTTAAAATGAGTTGAAATATTTTGTTCTGTTTAATTTACAAAGTTTTGGCTCTATTTTTCCTTCTTCTGTACATGTTAAATTATATATTAAGAATTTGTGTGAAAAAAAAAAAAACTTAATTTCTTCATTTTTTATTTTATTTTCATCATGTATGTCAAGTTTTGAATAACTATTATAAATATATCCATACCTTTTTAAAGATATTTTACATAAGTTGTAGAAACTTGTGTTTCTATGTTTCGATTTTACATTCCGATTTTACAAACCCTCTAACAATTCTAAGTAGAATCGCGAGTTTGATAACCTTGAATGTGAGGTATGCTAATTAGTTACTATTTGCAGAATTTTCCAATCCTAGGTAAAAAAATCTTAAAATCCTTGATAAGGATACTTAAGAGAATTGAGAAGTTTTTTTGAAAATCTCGAAGAGATCTGTCCTCTTCAGATCATCCATCAAACTAAAACAAGTCAATTGACCCTCATTTATTTTACGCTATCCTTTGAAGGTAAGCCCTTCAATCTTTTTTATCTTATCATTTCAAGATAGGTACCCTAATCTTTTGCCCTAATCTTTTGCTCTAATCTTTTACATTATTCTTTCAAGATAGGCCTCTTCATCTTTTGTCCTATCCTTTCAAGATAAGTCTTCTAATCTTTTACCTTAACCTATCAAGATAGGTCTCCTAATATTTTGCCTTATTCTTTCAAAATAGGCCTTTTATTCCTTTTTAGGATAGGCCTCCTTTGTCCCATCCTTTCAAGACGGGTCTCTTATTCTTTTACCTCATCCTTTCAAGACAGGCAATTTATTCTTTACATCAACCTTTCAAGTCAGTATACTTTTCCAAAACGAGACACTGCTCAGCTAACCATTCAAGTCAATAATCTTCACCCTATCAATTCAAGATAGGATTCAGCAAAAATGAGCATCCCTTTTGACTTTGTAGCAAACTTCACTACAAAGAAGGACAGCTGTAAACACCTCATTTTTATCACCTTTAAGATTCTTTACTTATTAGGCCAGATTTAAAAAAAAATAAAAAAATAAAAACAAAAATTGAAAGAAAATAAAAAATATAAAATGTCAAGTCAAGCTGTTTAGAGTCAAATCAAATAATGGTTGAAGATGAATATTCAATTTAATAAATTCTGAGTTGTTAAATAGTTGGGTTTCATAAAAAAAATATTTTTAATCCAATATAAATAGGATTTTTATCTAATTTATATTGGGCTAAATAGACTTAAAATTTATTAAATAGGTTAACGTGTATATTGGGCTAAATTAAGATGGACTAAGTCGGAACTAAGATAGAAAGCCCAAATCAATGTATGGTTTCTAGAAACTGATTAAAATTTCAATGAATTTAATAAATTCAAATCGGGTATCATCATATCTTTATCAATATTAGATTTGTTGAGATTAAATCTTCATACAAAAATATTCAAGTGTGTGCCTTATAAATAGTAGTTTTCAACTGTAAAAATTTTAAGTTTTTTTTCCTCACAAACTCCACACCTCTCTTGCATTATTCACGTCTATCCTCACTACAATTCACAATCACCCACAGCACTAATCCCACACTCACGTCCATTATCACAACACACAGCTCTCGCAAACTTTATGCCACTGTCATACCCAAATACAATTCACTCATGTCTATTGTCACAGATTACTCCGTCATGCACAGCACGTATCGTCTATGCTGATCATACACCAACACACACTGCACCATCTACATTGACACCACATTCAAGCATACCGAGCCACTGTCCACGTTCACACAACACATTACGTATGCATGATTCACTACCGATCACACATCACACCACACATCCACGATCACGACACAAATCACTACACTCCATGATTGCACGTCCAATTACGCCTCGCTTCATAACACGTTGAACATACGGCATGATCCAACCCACTTAGGTAATTAGGTAAATTATTTTAATTATTTATTTTATTAATCACTTTTTTTTAGTGCAGGTTTTTTTTTAGATAAATTTTCATTTTTTTTAGTTAAATTGTATTTTTATCAAAATTGCATTTTTTTAGAAAAAAATTACATATATTTTCTCCAAGATTCATATCTTTACAAAAGATATATGTCTAAATTTCATATCTTGCATTTAAGATTTATAAAAATTAATTTTTGATACGTAGTAGTTTTTTTTTAAAAAAAAAAATTTAACTAGAGTTTTCAAAAGACTTAGTTAATTAGGTTTTTTTTTTTTTAAATTAGATTCGTGAAATTATATTTTTTATTTTTTTTAAATAATAAATTGATAACTAACGTAAATCTGACTTGATTTTTCTTATAAAAAAATCGACCTACTAAATCTTTTCTAAAAACAGAATTATCTTGGTTTGATTCCAACTAGTAGGTACATAAGCACCTCTAGAGAAACCATAAAAGAATAATTTTTCTTTCTCTTCCTTTTCTTTTCTTTTTTCTTTTGAAAATCCATAATAAAAAATATAAAAAAATTCATCTCGATCATACTTTTATATATCTGTATATATTTTAGCATTTGTAGAAAAACTATAAAAAAATAAAAGCCCATTAATTTTTTTTTTATCTTTACATAGTGACTTTGTCTCAGTAAATTAGCCCTAAGCTTAGATTTTTTTATTTAATTTTCTAAAAGATAATATTTTTTAAATCCACAAACTAGTGGCCAAATTAGAATTTCTTCACCCAGAAACCCTAATTTCACTTTTACCAGTTTTACTGGTTGGTGACTCCAATTTTTTAAAAGAAAATTATTTTTTCTTAATTTAATGTTGAGTAATTTATATTAAGCGAGTTAGGCTTAATATAAGTTAAATTAAGGAAAACCAAAATAGGGCTCGACGGTTACAATTAAGCCCTATTTCATATGATTTATGAAGTTTTCAATTAATAAGATTGAAACAAGGTTCGTTAAAATGTGCACACATATTATTAACCTTTTTTAGTAAACTCGTATGTTCATTAAATCTCTGGAAACACTTATGAGATTATTCATATCTTTTCTAACTGATAATGTCCATTAATCCTTGAAGATTTTTCAATCGAAAAATTTAGTTTAGATTCATTTGAAAAAAGAAAGATTTTCTGGTCAAAAAGCTTAGAAATTAGCATGTACAGTAAATAGTCCATCCAAGGTTGTAGAGGGTCATTTTATAATTGAGCTTTTTACCCAATTTAATTCTATAGATTGGTTTGATAGACTAGTGACAAGATTTAGAAAATCTAGCCTTACAAGGGGTGTTTTAAAGAGATTTAGTTTGGTAGGTATAAACACCTCATTTTTGTCATTTTTATTTTAGTATTTTTTTTTATTGAGCCAGGTAATAATAAAATATTTAAGAAAAATAAATAGTAAAAAATAATAAAAAAACGAAAATTAAAAATAAAAAATAAAGTGTCAAGTCGAGTTGTTTGAGGTTGAATCGGATAATGGTGTATGTTCAATTTAATAAATTCTAAGTCATTAAAAAATTGGGCTTTATTAAAATGTTTTTTAGTCCAATTTAATATAAAGTAAATTTTTTTTTATCTAATTTATATTGGGCTAAATAGATTTAAGATTTATTAAATGGGTTAATGTGTATTTTGGGCTAAATCAAGTTAGACTAAGTCGAGCCCGAAAATAAAAAGCCTAAACCAATGTAGGGTTTCAAGAAACTGGATTGAATCTTCAATAAATCTAAATCGAGTACAATCGCATCATCGCATCTTGGATTTATTAAGATAAATCTTCATTCAAAAAAGATTCAAAAGATTCAAGTGTATAGCTTATAAATAATAATTTGACTGAAAAGTTTTAATACTTTTTTTTACAATCCCCAACACATAACATATTCACCACATAATCGCTCCACATCACTACATTCACTTTCTCACATTCACGATCAGATTCATGTCCCTCACAAACACAGTTGCATACACTTACAAGCATTGCTGATCACTCACTCAGCAACCATTCACTCACTGATCACTAACACACACGTCAAGCAAACTCGCTCACACTACCCCTCTCTACACACTATAGCATACACTCTACCGACCACTCTTACCCCACACTCCACAAACCACTCACAATACACGTCCCTTGTCCTTCATTGTTACATAGTATAAACGTCCTTTGTATGTCTCACACCTGCACATTATCCTCACGCACACGGCATACACTCCATTGTTCATTCATTGATTGCCTGATCACATGCATACACTCACACACTGATCACTTGATCACTGATCACTGCTACACAATCAATCACTAATCACCCATTAACGTACACGATCCACTACTACACTATCGCATACAATCATGCACTATACTTCCCTCGTTGTTGCACGTAATCATACACATACATGAGTACACACAATCAGATTTTATATACACACGAAGTGGAATTCACACGCACACGATCAATTCTACACGAGCACGCAAATGTAGTTTAGATAATCACGATACGATCAATACGATCATACCGATCACACACAATTCGATCCATTTAGGTAATAAAAAATTATTTTCTTTGATTATTTATTTTGTTTATTTTATTAGTTAATTAGTTTATTTTACTAATGCATTTTTTTTAGTGCAGATTTTTGTAATAATAATTGTTGTGACATTTTGCAATTTTTTTGATAAATTTTATATAAATTACATTTTTAACCAAAATCACGTATCTTTTCTCCGAGATCCATCTCTTCAAAAAAGATACATATCATATATCTTGCATATAGGATTTAAAAAATAATAATTTTTGACAAGTAGTAATTTTTTTAAAAAATATAGAAAAAATATTAACTAGAGTTTTTTGTAAAACGATTTAGTTAACTACGTTTTCTTTTAAAATATATTTGTGAAATTATATCCTTTTAGAATAAACGTAGATCTAGCACGGTTTTTAAATAAAAAAAAAATCCATCCACTAGATTTTTTCTAAAATAAAATTACGTTAGTTTAATCCCGACTAGTAGGTACGTAAGCAACTTCAGGGCAACCATAAAAAAAATAAAAAAAAATTCTTGAAAATTCGTAATAAAAATTTCATTTTAGTTATACTTTAATATATCTATATATATCCTAGTGCTCTTAGAAAAATTATAAAAATAAAACTCATTAGTTTTTTATTTTTACATGGTGACTTAATCTTAATAAATTAGCCCCTGAACTTAGTTTCTTTTAGTTAATTTTCTAAAAATTATTTTTTTAGAATTTCTGCAAACTAGTAGCTAAATTAAGGTTTTCTCACTCAGAAACCCTAATTTCACTTGTTAACAATTTAATTGGTTGCCAACTCCAATTTTATTAATTTTATATAAATATTTTTAAAGAAAAATGTTTCCTTAATTTAATGTTAAGTAATTTATATTAAGCAGGCTAAGCTTAATATAAATTAGATTAAGGAAAACTGAAATAAGACTTGACAAAATTGACGACTCTATTAAGGACGCTAGTGGGCTAGCCCTGTAAAAATAAAAAGTTAGTTAATAGGTTTTTATTTTTTTTATTTCTTTTATCTATATATTGTAATATAGTTATACTAATTGGTTTATAGTGATGCATGCCTTAAGAAAATGCCAACCTAATGGGCCCGTATTAGGGATTTAGGAGGGCTTTATTTATTCATAACCATTTGTATGCTTAGATGTGATTGGAATTGGGTCACCTTAGGAACTTAGGATGAGCTGCTATTGTGTAACCCTCAAGTCGCTAAGGTTTTTACCCTCGCTAAGCGGTGATAGGCACGCTCCCTCAGGCTTTGATGTGGCCCACTAAGTTTTTTTTACCGGAATCCTTGAAGTTACAGAGCTTCAGACCCATAGACCCACCCTCTTGCATTACTCTTTTTGAAAAAGAGGCAGTCATTTTTTAAATTATAGGAAAAGTCTGATTAATCAGCAGTCGATGCAACGTTCTTTTTCAAAAAAGGGGGAGATTAAAAAAAATTAATAACCTTTATATATAAGTATTCACAAGCTTCATTTTTTTTTAATCTTATTTTAGATCTACTTATATAAGGATACTCTTTGGCTACGGGTTCATAATTATTCTTATAATTTATTAATTACCAACCCCTCTTGCATTACATGCGTATGTAGCATACTGCATTCTTTTTTCTATTTGATTTTATTTTTGTTAATGTTTATTTCTATGTGATTATTTTTATTTCTTATATTATATGTGTTACATTTTTATTGTCCCTTAGTGAATAAAAGGCTACGTAATTTTAAAAAAAAATTGAAGAAGTTGCAAAATTATTAATATCATATACAACTTTATTGTAAATTTAGTGATCTCATTGTAAATAATTGCATTATTTCATGTTTTATGTAATATAGATATGAAAAATCAAGATAGTATCAATCCTGAGCCCATCCATGAGATCCTGCTGGATAAGTACTTTTTCCCCTTGGTTATACTAAAATATTGGTTGAATCAGCCTCTGCCCACCAAATAAGATTACATTTGCAAGAAGATTGGACCAATCATATCTCTTATATGAATCTAGCTTTACTGGCCTCTAATTTAAGCCCTTATCCATTATTGGGACCTAGAATTTACAACTTTTAAGTTTGGCCCACATGTGTGGACGCCCACTTTAGAAGAATACTCTCAATTACTTGGTACTCTACCTCTCGAAGTAGGCATAACTATTCAAAATCTTAGAGTCCAGCCTAAGAAAGCTTTCATGACTTTGCTGACAGTCAAAAAGGCAACCTTAGCACCGTTCTTATTTTCAGAAGGCAAGAAATGCCTCAGCATCTTAAGACTAATAAAATGGTTTTAAAGCCTAAATGCCTATCAGAAATATCGTCAGATCTTTTGTGGGGGATATGAATCATGGGCTGAGAAGGGAGTAAATGCCTTTATCATAGCAGTATTTGAGACAGTGTTATTCCTCTTCAGATATGGTCAAATCCATTATAGGGTAGCCGAGCTAGTAACCCAATTTTTAGCTAGCAAATCCTCTATACCGACACTCACCCACTTAAGGAAGTAGAGGCATAAATACTTCACGACCAATGATAACTCTTATTTTAAATACATTTCATATGATGATTTTATAATATTTCCCTTACATCTTTGGTTTTCTTTAAAGAAATTGATACTTAATTAAGTAAAATTTTGATTTCAAGATTTGAACGCGTTCTTGGATTGAAAATGAAGAAAAGGAATCAAGTTTCACTCAATTTGGAGTTCAAATGAATGAGTTATGAAGTTTTGAAGTTACATAGTTTGGGACACAACTATGTCTTCAAGCTGTGTCCATCCAGGAAAATTTGCCAAGGTCAGAAAGTTACACAACCTGGGGACACGACTGTGTCCCAGGCTATGTCTGGTGACGAAAAAAAATACCTTACAATACATTATAAAATGACTTACTAGGGTTTCGTACAAAGGAGAGGACATTCAAAAGTAAAGAGACTTGAAGAGAAGGAGAAGAAAAAGGTGAAAGCAACACCTAACTTTAAGATTGAAGAGATTTTTCATCAACAAAAAGGGGTTTTTTCATGTTTTATTTATTGATTTTGTTGGAATTCGTTTTTAGTTTCATTACAATAGCTTAAGATTCGTGTATTTAGGATTATGGAACCTAAGGTTTCATGTGACTATTAGATTAATTGATAATTTTCAATAAAGTTTCTATCTTTTCTTGATTCAATTATGTTATTTAATTGTTAATTGATATTTCTAGAGTATTAATCTATGATATTATGCATGATGATTGAGAAATCACATGTGTAATGAGATCTTGACATAATTGGAGAGAATTACATGTGTACTTAAAGATAAGATACATGTTTCTTCCAGAAAGTTGTTCTTTTATGTAGGAATTCATTATACATTAATGCAATTCTAAATTATATTATTAAGTGAAGAGATTCCAGTAAATAATTTAGGATTAGGGTTAATATGCTTGAGAAAGGTGTTAACTTTAATTGTGAATCCCTTCGGTCAAGAATAATAAAGATTGAATTGGATACATTTTAAGCGGTCACATGTTAAACACTAGGGGAAATAATTCCTAAATACGTTATTTGCTTTCTTGAAGTTGTTCTTAGTTTTATCGCTTTCTAAATTGTTTAATCAAGTCTTATAATTAGGTTAGTTTGTTAATTTTAGTATTTTTAATTCATTCAACTCATCACAATTTTCTAGTTAAATAATAGAGTTAAGGTTAATATTAGTATTCGAAGTCTCTAAGAGATTGACTCGGACTCACATTCACTAAATTAAAATTGATAGGTGCACTTGCCTGATATCAACCAACCCTACAATCCTTATTATACGGTTTCTCAGTTACACACAAAGATATGGAGGGAATCTTCTCAAAATGTCTTTAACCGATCATATGAATTTGATTAATGACTTTGTCCATCACCTTAAGGTACTAGAAGAAGCTCTGTTTAAAGGATTAGTATTAGTTATAAGTAAGATGCAACCATTGGATTTTATGTGGACAACTAGGTGGAGCAACTACACTTGAACCATCTTAGGGTGCGTTGATTATGCAGGGGTCCCTCTCATTAGCATTACAAGTTGTACAAGATATTTCCTAGCTTATGTTAGCAGACAACTGGGTCCACCTTAAGAGTTAACATACAAGGATTCCTTAAAAGATGTTACAATAAATTATCAAGATCCTTGTTTACCCACCACTACTTTGATTCGATGACTAGCAAAACTTATGAAGCTGTGGGAACAAAAGGAAGTCAAGAAGGTAGTGAACGTGGGAACCTTGAGGGGCAAAGTTGGAGAATACCAAGCTACCAAGCAGTTCAAAGCTAAAATATCTTTCACCTACCAAGTAGACGGGTTAGAGTTAAAGCCCAGTTCCAAGAATGCAAAAGAATCATTAAAGAATTAAAAATGGAGAACGGGAGGTTATTAGAAGAAAACTAGTTCTTGAGGAGTAAGATTTAAGAAAGGAATGTTACAGTCCAAAGACTTATGAGAGAAGTTCATGAAGCCTGTCTTAGCTAGATCCGTCAGCTTTTATAGATATAAGATTTGATTTTTTTTTCTTTTAGAAAAACTAATTAGGAGTTTTTTTTTTCTTTTAGTCGATTATATAGGTTTGATTTTATGATTATTAATAAATTTGTTACTTCATTAAATGAAAAGCTTTATTCATTACACAGTCTTTTGCTTATTTATTTAGTTTTATTTAAAAAAAAAAAACAAAATAACATAAAAAATGACAAAATAACAAAAACAACAAAGATTTTAGTTCACTAAAATGTCTAAACTCAAGTCTTTGTAGGATCTTGGAAATAGTGCCTAAGCAAACAGACTCAATTAGAAACCCAATATTCACTTATTCCAAAGCAAAAATGTCAACTCATAGTAGTAGAAACATCGATCAAACCGAGCTTAACCTGAGAGTCGTAACCCTTGATGAAAACATGAACAAAATGGCCGAACAAATTCGGGCTCTTACTCAGGCTATTGGAATTCTTAATGATCAACAAGCATCTCAAGTCAACCTGAATCGAAGATGTATAATTAGTTCTTAATGTTGAGACATGGGGGAAGGAGATCAAGGAAAAGCACCAAGAGACAGAAAGGAAGTTTATGTAGAAGTTGATTGAGAAGATGAAAACCTTAGAAATGATTAACAAGCTTGAGCATATGGGAATGATCAATTTGCTGACGTATGAAGATGATGATTTCCTAAAATATTTTAAAATTTTAGAATTCAAGAAATATGATGGGACCAGCTACCTAAAGCTCCGCATTAAGTTATACATCAGAAAGATGGGAAAATATACGAAGCATGACAAGGTAATGGTCCAAACCATTCAAGATAGCTTAATTGGGCCCGCCTTAACTTAGTAATGCCAACTGGACTTGAACAAGATCAATACATGGGATAAGTTAGCCTAGACTTTCTACAACTAATACAAGTTTAATATCGAGGTGGCCCCATCCATATGAGATTTAAATAATCTACGAAAGGAGGCCATCGAAGCTTCAAGGAGTATGCTCAAAGATGGAGGGGCATGGTAGCTAAGGTGACTCCACCCTTAACAGAAAAGGATTTAACTTTTGCTTTTATCCATACACTCAGAAGCCCATACTATTAACATCTAGTAAGTTACCCTGCTTCTAACTTTGCAGAGATTGTGGCCTTAGGATGTCGAATTGAGGAAGCTATCGCTACTAGAAGGCTTCCTAATCCTGAAGTAGCTAAGAAGAAGACACCTCCCGCGAAGTTTTCCAACAAAGCCAAAAAAACTACTGTAAGTGTTGTCAATACTAGTAACCTTGTTAGACCTACAGCACCGGTAGCCATGACAGAAGGATCTAATTCCCCATCTAATCTAAATTAGAATAACTGCCTACAAAGTAGACAGTTTACCCAGATCCCCATTCCTCTAAGCTAAGTTCTTGCATAACTAAGGAAGGAGAATCTCTTGACATTTGAAATACTAAGGAAGGGACAAAGACCAAGGGGCTACAATTCAGATCTCCATTGCGATTATCATTTGGGGCAAGTAGGGCATTCTACAAACCAATGCTGGAGACTCAAACACAAGATCCAGGATCTTATTGATGCTAAGTTGGTGCAATTGGACTTCATTTAAACTTCTGCTCCTAATGTAGGTAATAATCCTCTACCAAATCATAGATGCTCAATCAATATGATCATTACTAAAGTGTCTAAACCAGAAGTTGATTTAGATAGTCTTCTTATCACTATTAAAGAGGTAGCTTAGAATCTAAGGCAGGCCAGACACTTCAAAAATATGAATCTCAAAGATAGAACCTGGACTAGATCGGCAATATATCAATTGCTAAAGGATGAGAAGATAAAGAAAGCTAACATTATGGCTATGACGGTTCCAAAACCGCGAAAGAGATGCACTTAGAAGGAACTCAAAGAAAGATATGAAGCCAGAGATCTGACAGTCGATACCTTGGGAGAGCAGTCAGGAAAGTTTGAGTACTTGATCGATTACGCTAGTTTACCCCCCTATATGCTAATGAATCGCCCACTGGATGAGGTTCTGAATTTGAGGAAGAAGACAAACTTATTGCAGAAGCTAAGAAGAGAGTTGAGATGGTTGGAATGATTGGAGGTGGGCCTAAACCTTTAGTTTTTGAACACCACAAGAAGCCGAGAATGTTAAAGAATTGGGTAAGCCCAAGAAGATTACTTTTAATGTCCCAATAGGCTAGAAAATTACCAAGCAACCCCTTTGGATGACTAAATGATGAATTAAACAACTAGGTCCTTACCACCTATGGTTGTGGGCTTTACTCACTCAAGACGAGTCTATGACCAGAATGAGAAGGCCAAGAGAAAGACTACTGTAGAAGAGGCTTCTCGAAGGGTCTTTGAGGATAAGGATGAGAAAGATCAAAATGTTACCAAGAAGATAATGAAAGCTAATAAGTACAAGATAATGGATCAGCTAGCCAAAGTACCTGCCTAAATCTCCTTAATGGGTTTACTGTTATCATCTGATACTCACTAATAAGCCTTAATCAAAATTCTAAAGGATGTCAAAGTACCTGAAGGGATTTCCACTGAAAAACTGGGATTGGTAGTCAATTCAATGCTTACAATGGATCATATTTCATTTTCACCAGATGAGTTAGGTGAGGAAGGTGATCAACACACACAACCCCTTTTCATTGTGGTCGAGTGTGTAAGGAAAGTGATTGCTTAAGTACTAATTGATAATGATTCTTCACTGAATGTATGTCCACTAGCAACACTAAATTTGCTTAGAGTAGATTCTACTGAGATAAAGCCTAACTCAATTTCAATAAGGGCTTTTGATGGATCAAAGAGGGAGATACTTGGAGAAATTAGGTTGTAGGTTGAGATCGGTCCACAAATGTTCACTATTGTATTTCAAGTCCTGGATATACCTCGAACTTTCAATCTTCTATTGTGAAGCCTGTAGATTCACTCGGTATAGGCAATTCCATCTAGTCTACATCAAAAGGTGAAATTCATAGCTGATGGGTAGTTGGTCACTATTCTTAGGGAGCAAGACTACGAGATTTACAAAGAGACAATTATTCCATATATCGAGAGCAAAGAATTGGAGGAAATAGGATTACAGATTTTTTATGATGTTGACACGATAAAAGTATCAAGATAGGGGCCACAGGATCGCTCAGAACAACCTAAGCAGTAGATTGGAACATTTGGGCTCGAATATGAGCCCATTGAGGAAGAAATCCAAGAAATGAAGGCCAAAACCAAAGGCAAGAGAGGAGATCAGCCGTACCTGCTCATATAGATTTTCCAGACATCTGTTAAACATTCCTAATACCAGCTTATGTTTAAGAACCCGAAGTAGCCAATTTATCCAAGGCTTTGGCTCAGCAATGCAGCATCAATCTAGATAAAGAGAAAGATGTTGGCATCCCGATTTCTTATGTAACTAGTTTTCCATTCCTATTAATAAGTCTCTTTAGAAAAGCAATATCAGAACAATTAAGAGCATTCAATTTCATAATTAGTGCGATTAGTTAGGCCTTTTCTTTCAAATAATTTGAATTCATTCAATAAAGTTAGTTCCTTTCTTTCTTTCAATTCTTCTTTGCTATCTACTTGTTATCCTTTTGCCTCTTCCTTACTCTTCAAATTTGATAAAAACGATGAACATAATGAATATCTCACGGCTATAAACAATAAAAGTACTAATATCACCTTCGGCCCTCTTGGGTCAAACGTCGAAGATTATATTGAGACCCCAAGCGAAATACAAGAGAGTTAGCATCAATTTGAACAGGTTAGAGTAATCAATGATGAACTAATAGTTATGATTAATTTAGGGATAAAAGAGAATCCACAAAACTTGAAAATTGGCGAAAATCCAGCAGATGATTAGAAGCAGGAGTTACCAGATTTATTATCGAATTACTTGGATATATTCACCTGGTCCTATGAGGAAATACCCAGTTTGGATTTGTCAATCATAGTTCAAAAGTTGCTAACAAGAGATGATATTAAACTTAAAAGGTACAA
Organism: Lumnitzera littorea; assembly: GCA_024138015.1. NCBI lineage: Eukaryota > Viridiplantae > Streptophyta > Magnoliopsida > Myrtales > Combretaceae > Lumnitzera > Lumnitzera littorea. The sequence goes on from JAMXBB010000010.1 coordinate 99,265,564, forward strand.
CCTTAGGCGATTTAGGCCAAACATACTGCTTAAAATGAAAGAATAAGTGAAGAAATTACTAGAAGTCGAGTTCATAAAAGTTTCAGAATACCCTGAATGGGTAGCCAATGTGGTGTTGGTGCTGAAGAAAAATGGGAAGGTAAGGGTATACATAGACTTCCGTCATTTAAACCAAGCAACGACTAAGGATAGTTTCCCCTTACTACACATTAACGTATTGGTTGACAACACAACCGTAAATCATCTTCTCTCATTTATGGATGGTTTCTCAAGATATAATCAAATCAAGATGGTAGAAAAAGATAAAATCAAATCCACCTTTGTTACCACTTGGGGAACGTTTTGTTATCATATGATGCCTTTCGAGTTGAAGAATGCTGAGTCAACTTATCAGCGTACTATGGTAACTTTGTTTCATGACATGATGCATTGGAAAATTGAAGTTTATGTAAATGATATGATTGCTAAATCCAAGAAGGGTGAGAATCATGTTGATGTTTTACGTAAACTATTTGAGCAATTGAGAAAATTTCAACCAAAACTACATCTAAAAAAGTGTACCTTTGGAGTAACCTTAGGCAAATTGTTGGGTTTTGTAATCAGCAAAAGAGGAATCAAAGTAAATCTAGATAAAGTCAAAGTATCCGTAAATATGCCTACACCGAGGACTGTAAAAGAAGTTAGGGGACTATTAGGGAGGTTAAATTACATTGCTCAGTTTGTATCATAACCAACCGATAAATGCAAGCCATTATTCAAACTTTTAAGTAAGAACACAATGATAAAATGAGATGAAGAATGTGAGCAGGCATTTGTTGAAATCAAGGAGTATCTCATAAATCTGCCAATACTTGTCACTCCTACACCAGGAAGGCTATTAATTCTCTACTTGACAATCCTTCTTGAATTGATGGGATGTATGCTAGGGTAAAAAGATGAAATAGGTAGAAAAGGCAGACAGTAGCTGATCAGTTAGCAAAAACTCACTAGAAGATGACAATAATGGTATAAAAGCTCAGTTTCCTAATGAAAATGGGATAGTGGCAAATGAGTTAAGTGGTGAGAAATCGGATGGAGAATGTATTTTGATGGAGTAGCCAATGTGTTTAAATATGGGACAAGAGCAATACTAATCACTTGAGAGTAATCATTTCCCTGTGGCGGCCAGGTTAGCATTTCCATATACAAACAATATAGTAGAATATGAGGCCTGCATTTTGGGGCTCAAAATGGCGCTAAACATTAGAATACAAAGGCTTGAAGTGTATGGAGATTCTTTTTTTATAATTCTTTAGATCCTGGGAGAATGTAAGACGAAAGATAAGAAGTTGATACCTTATCATGAGCATTTAGGAAAGCTGATTGAAAGGTTCCAAGAAATTTCATTCACTTACATTCCAAGAACCCAAAATCAATTTGCCAATGCACTCGCCACATTAGCATCGATGGTGAAAGTTATGAATGGGATGGAATTTCAACCCTTGAAAATTGAGGTAGAGGAAAGACCAGCTTTTTGTTTGACCATTGAAGAGAAACAACAAAAGAAGCCCCAGTATTTTGATATCAAAAAGTTACTTCTAATGGGTGAGTTCCCTAATGAGGCTAATAAAAAAAGATAAGAAATCTTTAAGGAGATTGGCTGCTCATTTCCTGTTAAGTGGAGCAATGTTATACAAAAGATCACTTGATACAACATTATTAAGGTGTGTAGATGAAGAAGAAGCTGAGAAGTTGATGAAAAAAGTGCATAAGGGAGTATGTGGTCCTCATATGATGGGTACATGTTAGCTGGGAAAATCATAAGAATGAGATATTTTTAGATGACGATGAAATTAGACTGTATCAGGTACGTAAGGGATTGTCACCTATATTAGGTATACATTAATAAAATCAACACTCCTCCAGAAGAATTACCTTTGTTATCAACTCCTTAGCCTTTCTCAATGTGGGGAATAGATATAATTATTCTAATTTTGCCAATGGCTTCAAACGAGCACAGATTTATTTTAGTCACGATCGATTATTTTACCAAGTGAGTGAAAGCAACATCGTATGCTATGGTGACCAAAAGAGTGGTAGTCAGATTTTTGAAAAAAGACATTATTGCAAGATACGGTATACTCGAGTCCATTATTATAGATAACGGATCAAATTTGAACTACAAGCTGATGGTTGAAGTATGCAACCAATTTAAGATCAGTCATAAAAAGTGAACTCGGTATCAACCTTAAATGAATGGGGCAGTTGAAGCCACTAATAAGAATATCAAGAGAATCATTGAGAATATAGCAATCACTTATTAAGACTAGAATGAGATGCTTATCTTTGCTCTCATAGATTACAAAACCTTAATCAAAACCTCTATAGATGCAACACCTTATTCATTGGTATAATGAACTAAAGCAGCACTATTGGTGGCAGTGGACATAACTTCATTCCAAATGTTGGCAGAAATTCAACTCGATGAAGTAGAATGGGTGAAGAAATGAATGGAGCATTTGAACCTTCTAAATGAGAGGAGCCTTGTAGTAATATGTCATGGTCAGTGTTATCAACGGAGGATGATTCGAGCCTTTAATAAGAAAGTGCACCTGAGGTACTTCAAAGAAAGAGATTTGGTGTTGAAAAAAGTACCGTCGAATGTAAAGGACCCTAAGGGAAAATTTGCTTCAAATTATGAAGGCCCTTATGTAGTAAAAAGAGTATTATTAAGAGGTGCATTAGTGTAGATAGAAATGGATGGTCCAGAATTAAGGGGACCTGTGAATTCAGATGCTGTTAAATTGTATTATCCATGAAAACTGAGTTTAATAAAGATTCCAATTTTTCTTGAGAATTGTTTGTGGTTAATCTTTCATCATTTACAAGTAAAGTTGATATACATGAGTGTTCTCGAATTAAGATAGTAATCGACCAATAAACACTTCACCGATAAATCCTTGTATAACATGTTTCTTAGCCTCATATACTTAAACACCAAACATTTACTAATGAACTTAAACTACCAAATAAATTGAAATTGCATGTTCTTAATTATTTAATCTAGTTTTTTCAAAAAGAGATTTATTTTTTAAGAATCATAGAGAGGCACAAATTGAGATCTTGTGATGACAAAATCATAATCAAGACATGAGCATGGTACAGCTAAAAAACTCATCAGCAGAAGGTTTCAATCATGAAGAAGACCTCATTCTAAAAAAAAAAAAAAAAACAAGAGAAAAAAGAGAAAAGAAGCAAGCACAATCTTAAGGAAATACTTTGGTGATATATTGCTATCTAAATAAGTGAATATCGAGAGTCAACGTAAGGTATACCGATTGATTGCTATCTACGAAATTCTTTATTCCCAAGTAAAATGATCCTAAAGTCCTTAAAAGAGATATTTAGGAGAACTAAGAACCTTTTTTTTTTTTTTTGAAATCTTGAAAAGATCTATTATCTTCATATAATCCATCAAATCAAAACAAGTTAATTGACCCCCAATGGTTTTGCCCTATCCTTTCAAGATAGGCACCTTATCTTTTGCCCTATCTTTTCAAAATTGGTACCCTAACCTTTTGCTCTGTCCTTTTAAAATACTCTCTTTTGCCTTATCCTTTCAAAACGAGGCCCTTCACCTTTATCCCTATCCTTTTAAGATAGGCACTATAAATCTTTAGCCCTATCTTTTCAAGATAGGTTCACTAGTTTTTTGTCCTATCCTTTCAAGATAGACTCCTTTTAACTCGATCCTTTCAAGACGGGCCTCCTAATCACTTGCCCTATCATTTTAAGATTGGTATCCTAATTTCTTTACCTCGTCCTTTCAAAACAAGCTTCTTTTATATTGTCCTTTCAAAACAAGCTTCTTTTATGTCGTCCTTTCAAGATGGACTTCCTATTTCTTTGCCCCATCCTTTTAAGATGGATTTTCCATTCCTTCACCTAATCATTTCAAAACATGCTATTTATTCTTTACATCAACTTTTTAAGTCGAATTCTTATTCAGGATAAAATACAGCTTAAGCTGACCATTCAAGTCAGTAGTCCTCATTCTATCAGTTCAAAATAGGGTTTAGCAAAAATAAATATCTTTTTTGTCTTTGTAGTGAAGTTCTAACTATAAAAACGAATAGTTATAAACACCTCATTTTTGCTATTTTTATTTTAGTTTTTTTTATTAGGCCAGGTTTTAATAAAAATAGTAATAATAATAAAATATATAATAAATAAATAAATAGTAAAATAATAAAAATAATAAAAAACAAAAATTGAAAAAAATAATAAAAAATGAAGTATCTAATTATATCGAGTCGAGTCATTTAGAGTTGAATTAGATTATGGTATATGTTTAATTTAATAAATTCTAAGTCATTAAAGAATTGAGCTTCATTAAAATATTTTTTAGTTCAATCCCATATAAAGTGGATTTTTTTATTTAATTTATATTTAGCTAAATAGATTTAAGATTTATTAAATGAGTTAGTATATATTTTGGGCTAAATCAAGTTGGATTGAGTCAAGCCCGAAAATAGAAAGCTCAAACTAATGTAAGGTTTCTAGAAACTAGATTGAATATTCAATAAATCCAAATCGAGTATGATCGTATCATCATATCTTAGATTTGTTGAGATTAAATCTTTATCCAAAAAAGATTTAAAAAATTCAAGTTTGTAGCTTATAAATAGTAATTCGGCTAAAAAGTTTTGGCACGTTTTTTCACAATCCCCAACATACAACATATTCACCACATAATCACTCCACATCACTACATTCACAATCAGATTCATGTCCCTCATAAACATGGCTGCACACATTCACAAGCACTGCTAATCACTCACTTAACGATCATTAACACACACGTTAAGCACACTCGCTCATACTGTCCCTTAACTTACACTTACTCATACTATCCCTCACCGCACACTCGTTCACACTATCCCTTGCCGCACATTGCAGCACACACTCTACCGACCACTCACAACACACACGTCCCTCATCCCTCACCGTTACACAACACACACATCCCTCATACTTTTCATGCCTGCACATTATCCTCACACATACGACATACACTCCACCGATCATCCACTAATACGCCACTCCACTAATCGCCTGATTTAAAACACATGCCACTCCACCAATCACTTGATCAAATATATACGCTCATATACTGATCACTCGGTCACTTATCACTGTTGCACATTTGATCACCGACCACCCACTAACGCATACGATCACACGATTCACTGCTACACTGCCATACACGATTACGCACTACACTTCCCTCGTTGTTGTACGCAATCACACACATACACGCGTACATATGATTAGATTTTATACACATACACACAAAGTAGATTTCATATACACACATTCAATTCTACACCGAGTACGCAAACGTAATCCAAACGATCATGATACAATCAACACGAACACAACGATCAGGCACGATTTGACATGTAGGATTTAAAAAATATATAATTTTTGACATGTAGTAATTTTTTCTTAAAAGAAAATATAAAAAATCTTAACTAGAGTTTTTTTCAAAAAGGTTCAATTAGTTAGGTTTTCTTTTAAAATAGATTCATAAAATTAGATCCTTTTAATTTTTTAAATAATAAATTGTTAAATAAACGTAAATTTGGCTTGATTTTCAAATGTAAAAAAAAAAAAAAAAAAAAAACACCCACTAAATCTTTTTTAAAATAGAACTATATTAGTTTGATTTCAACTAGTAAGTATGTAGGTGCTTTTGAAGCAATTGTATGAAAAAAAAAATTCTTGAAAATTCTTAATAAAAAATTCATTTTAATTATATTTTTGCATATTTGTATATATGTTAGTGCTCTTAGAAAAATTATAAAAATAAAGCCCATTAATTTCTTATTTTTACATGTTAACTTAATCTTAATAGGTTAATCCCCGAACTTAATTTCTTCTAGTTAATTTTCTAAAAATTATTTTTTAAAAAATTTCTACAAACTAATGGCTAAATTAGGGTTTTCCTATAATTTCACTTATTACCAGTTTAACTAGTTGGCGACTCTAATTTTTATTAATTTTTTATAAATATTTTTAAGGAAAAATGTTTATTTAATTTAATGTTGAGTAATTTAGATTAAGCGGGTTAGGCTTAATATATATTAAATTAAGAAAAACTGAGATAAAACTCGATAGTAGGGCTTAGAACAAGGATCACTGAACCTTTTTTTTTTTTTTTTTCGTTCTCCGTCTTACTCAATTATCTCGTGCATAAAGAGTAAATCCAAAAGAAGTCTTATAGAGTTGGTATAGGCTTTGTTTAGCCTTCACAGTCCTTAAAATAGCTAAAATAAACCTTAATTGAAGAATGAGCCTTTTAATAAGGAGTTGAGCCTTCTTTATTTTTTTTATATGCTTTATAAACTTATGCAGGCCCATTCTCGAAGCCTGGGTTCATAAGAAAAGAAAGGATCAATATGAGTCGGTCAATTATCAATAGCAATCCAATCGCTGCTAACAATAGCAAATATTAGCAATTCACCTTAGGATGATCAAACAATTAAGAATAGCCTCCAAAATCTTTAAATAAAAAATTAATCCTTTCATTTTACACACATTTTACTCTCTATAAAGTTTAAGACAAATGTAGAAGCTCGCTAAAATCTCTCCTAAAAATATCAAACAACAAATTATTCAAAAACAGATCAAGAAATTATTAAATCTACTCATTACAACCTCTTGTTACGCGCTCATCATGAGATATTGAACTTAATTGTTTCTCCTCCCTCAGATTTCTCTATTACATCCATACATGTGTCACTAAATTAAGTGATGTCTAAGATCAACCTACACATGTATCGCACTTAATCAATTAGCTATAGGAAACCCATGATATAATGGTCTTAGAGTAGATAAATGACAATGTGTATAAGATAGAGGTACTAAAAGATTATGGTATATTAGCTACAAGTAACCTATCAACTTATCTCCCTATATACCTTAAGGAAGACATGCAAGATTTGAAGACAAATTTTCGAAAATGCCATGGTAGGATGGAAAATCAAGTACCTATCTAGCCAACTACTAAAGCTAATACTTAAGGATTAACTAATTTGGTTCATAGGATATTATTCAAGTGCATAATCAAAGAAGATTAAGTTTGTTTGAAAGCTTATGCATCTCATATGATGTTGTTCAAAAGCATGAGCTTATTGACTCAAACAAACAAAGAAAGATCTGTTTTGCTAATGGTGAAGTGTATTATAGGCACTTCACTTGAATGCCACCCTGAGTTATTTGAACAAAGTGCTATAAAAGTTATCTAAGTTTGCTTCAACACCATTTTGTTTACAATAACCCTTGGGCCATTTGGAAGAAGTCCCCTTAAAGCAAAGATCTAATGTTTATGTTCATTTGAATAGCAATCCTTTCGATTCATACAAACCCTTAAGCCTTAGGACATTCAGATGCTTCATGTTTGATCGAAACTTGATAATTCCAGTTGACTACAATTTTAATTATTTATACAATTACAATTTTACCCTAATTAAATAACTTAACCTAATAAAGGTATTAGTCCTAATAAAACAATGAAGAAGATTAGGAGTTCAAGAGATTACTTATAGAAATTAAGTTTTCGCATATTGCCTTTCTTGGTTACTTCATAATGGTAGTAAATGAGACTTAATCAGAGATTATTAAGAGAAAGTTACAATAAAAATAAAATGCATAAAAGTAACAAGATAAAGATAAGAAGATCGAATGGAGGATCTATAGTAGTTCTTATTTGTGATGCAATTCACTTTTTAGTTCTATGCTAGAGAATTGAACTATTACACTAGCTTATTCCATTATTTAAGAAACAATGAGATAGTATAAACTTCTCAATTATAGTTTAATTTTACTTTGTCACACACTTCTCAACTCAAGGAATAGTGTGGAACAACAAAATTAATCCAACTCTCAATGATTTTATAACACTATGGTATCTGCAATAAACCTGTGTAATGGCCTGTTCCAAACACAGAACCAACCTACCAAGTTAGTAGGCCATTGAATCGATAAGCCAAATTGCTCTTGAACTGATAATTCAAAGCTAAGCTAACCCTAAAAATTAAAAATATATATAATATATTATATATTTGCNAATTGATGGTGTTTCAGATAATACTGTCTCCTCATCAACTAGTTCATTTATGGTGATGGAGAACCGTGACTAAGACATCTTGCTGGATGCATTGATCATGAGAGTACCATTTTCGTCCTTGTAACTGGTAATGGGTGAATTTGTGCAAAAGTTAGTTTTGAATTATAAACTAATTCAGAATTGATAGTTGAATCATCAGACTTTAAGGATTCAAATGGTTTAACCATGGTAATTAATGAATTGGCCCTAGCGAGTCAAAGCGTCTTTAAATTGAAGATTTGACTCAACTGTTTAAGGTTGGGTCAATCTTAAAAATTAAAAAAATATATAAATAATATATAATATACTATATATATAATCCAAATATAATATATGATATACTATATTATATATTGCAAACAAATATATAGTATATATAATATATAATAATTAATATACTATATATATACTATAATATACATATATACTATATATTATATATAATATAATATCATGTATTTACACTTACACGTACCAAATAAATTATTTGGGATAAAAAAAATTGAACTAAAAATAAAATTTTTTATTCACAATTAATGATATAAAATTTTAGATTTAATTGATAAAAAAAAAACGAATGGTCCATAAATTATTTATAATTATTTAGAAAATTTGGAAAAAGCAAAAATAAATAAATAAAGTCCTACGGTTTCAAAGCAGCTAAATCAATTCTTGAACCACCAATTCAAGCAAATCAGCTCAAGCCTACCCTTTTAAAGGTTAGGCCCAGTTCACTCCCTTTCCAAGCCATGAACCAACTATTCAAGACCAGCTCCAAACCAAATCGATCCGATAAACACCTCTAATCACCGTGATTTTTAGAAGTGTTATTCAAATGATTTCATAAAACCTCATATCAAATAATGAAGCTATTAAAATAAAAACCTTATCTGTGAAGCCCCCTCTCATGATAGTGGAACTAATTAGCAACGTCAAGGCGTGCTCTTGAAAGGGGTAATATTAAGTGGAAGTCGCTACAAAAGACTTAAAAAACAAGTCTAAAAGACACGAAACCAAAAATTGCAGTGACACCAAAAAGTGCAAAAGATTAATAAGTACAAAACACCATCAAAAAATATATAGTGCTACTCCGAAGTACAAAAACACACCTTTACTTTTTTGTAAGACGAGTCATGTGATGGCGACTATACTTGTTTTAGGTGGTTTGCATTTGATTTATCATGATGCCTTGTTTTCATGATCCAAGAAATATCATCTAGGTCATGAAGTGCTCTTCCTCCTCTTTGAACAGGAGGTTGTTCATCTGCTATGGATGGCCATGATCTCGATCTGGTGGTTCACGGGTTCTGTTAACTTCATTGACAGGTGATGGGTGGCCTATGGAAAAATACTTCCACAGATGACGGATGGATGGATCCATATCAGAACCACTACAGATTGCCTCATAACTGGTGAAGAAGTTGGAGTGAGGAAGAATTCAGATTGTTGGTTCATGTCATTTTTCATTGAACGTTCTTAAGTTTCCCTTTCCAATGAAAACGAAAACTACATTCACATCATGACAGCAAGAAAAATTTCATCGAAGGAAAATAAAAAATAGAGATGATGATCAACCACATCCGCATACTCTTGGGGGAAAAACATATCGTGAGTTTCTTCAGTGGTCATCAAACTCTCAGCAAACTGAAATCGCCATTACAGATTAATACAATAAGCAAGCAAGCGCAACTAACAGCTGAACCCTGGATTCCACTCGAGGCCATTGATGTAAAAAAAACAATGACCAGACATCATTTAGATACAAATCCTTCTATGATCTACCCATAGAAGAAGACAGCATATTTCAGAGTACGCAAGAGGTCACTGTGATGATGCTGTGGCATCTGTTTTACCGGCTTCTTCACAGCGAAGGCTATTCTCTCGACTGTAAGCCGCCTTGGCTCCCTGCGTCAGGTTGGACTACTAATCGTCAGAAACATGAATAAATTACGAAATGTTGTCACAATTGCATAAAAGGTGAGACTTACTTGGAAGATTGTTCCAAGCTTTTTCAAACCTTTGGCACGTTTCTTTAAAACATCCTTGGATACGGAAGGGTCTCTCAGTACCTGAAATTGGATGAATCATATGGATCATTTCTCAACTTATAATGCTAATGATTTCTCAGATATGCTGTTGGACTACGTCAATGCCAGAATCCGGTTTTAAACATCAGCCCGAACTTTTCTCTTCACGGTAAGTGTATTATGGAAATTCAGAATATAGCATCAAGTAGTATAATTGATAGTTTAGAAGAATTAGACTGAGTAACACTTTCCTATTTTGAACCTCAAAGTAAGGACTGTCCTCACTCGCGGGCTTCTACTAAAAAAATTGAAAAAAAAAAAAAAAAAAAGGAAATTGGAGAGAGGTCTAATTAGTAAATGAAACCACAGATGCATAAAACAAGTTCCTCCTCTCCTTAATAAATACAAACGTTTGAGAAGATAAGGGACTGAAGGTGACAGGAAAACATTTTGGGATGCTGTGCCAGAATATTTTTCAAACTGTACATTTTTATTAGAAAGCATTGCCTCAGATAAAAACAAGTAAACAAAGCAACATTTAACAATGTTATCATCCAAATAGATAAGTAATGTTATTTGAATCAAGATAAGTAGCTCCCAATTAGATATTCCCGTAAAGAGACTTATGAAATCAGCATTAACCACACAAAAAATACTAATTAACAAATTATTGCAGCCTGTTGCCTTTTCAGCTCAGCATTTTTTGACAGTGACATGTTTGAGTCAAGGAAGTTATATGACATTAATTTTAAGCACAACCTAACCACCTTCACAAGTTCTACACAGAACATTTCAACAAAGAATTCCTTAAGTGGTGGAATCTATTGAGCTGGCCAGTGTTTTTGGATATCTATTTCCTGCAGCACGTTGTTTTAGCAAAAATTAAAAGACTAGCTTGAACACGTTAAATCTTTATTTTCGCTAATACTTGAATAGCCCCTTTTTAAGTATTTCGGATGTCTAATTTTTGGAGAGTTGTAAGGAGGTAAAAATCATGTCAGCACAATAGTTAGGGGGGTTCACCTGACAATTACCGTTCTTTCCACGCTATTATTTTTATTTGTTAATCAGTTTATATATATTAGCACAAAATTTTAACATAGGTGGGAAAAGAGATCTACTGCAACTGGATGATTCTATTTCAGAAGAACATTAAGATAAGCTGCATATTATATGAAGCTAGTCACATTATTATATCTACCCTTGACAAGAAAAGTATGGAAGTTGAGGTGCTCCACTTACCACTTGGCAGACGCGGGACAAGGTTGACTCAATGTCAACAACATTAATTTGCCAGAGGGAATTAAGCATAGCATCCTTCTTATCTTCAATAGCTTTAAGTATGTTCTCTTCTTTGTTTTCTCCTTGGTTCAACCGCATCAGCTCATCCTGTATCTGGATCAAGGAAACAGCACCTACAAATCCAAAAAGAGACAAGCTTTAAACTAATAGAGACTGAGATATTGACAGGCCTAGAGACCACAAGTAGCTGAGTGAAGACCTGGAAAAAGAACATACCCGAAGCTGCCATCACTTGTGATTTTATCTGATGACCTTTATCTCGTACCCATTCTGCTAAAAATGGCACTTTCATATACCGCCTATCCTTTCCAAGTTCTCTTGCAGCTTTCCTAGTGTAAATATAACCAATCGTGTGTAACATGGCTTCACCAAAAGCTGAAATTGATAGAAACTCTTTGTAAATGCAATGCCAATGGAAGTAATAAAAACAACGAGACAGTTTCATCTGTTAGCATTATATAATGAATCTTCTTGTGTTTTTTGAATCTACTTGAAACTATGTTGTTTCGAAAGAATCAAAGCTCTCCAACTTTCCAGAAGCCAACAACAGTATTGCTAATCCACAGCTTTAAGGATAAAACAGAACCACACTAAATTGCGAACATTTGTCATCAGCCAATTGTATTATGTAATAGAGACACAAAGAAAACTTTAACAGGTCACCATTCCATTCAACAGAACTTCCAAGCAAAAGCAAAGTTAGTTCTTATCATACAAAAGTCATCAAACCCCAGCTAGATTTCCCTATGACTAAGATAGGTGGACCTGAATTTGCTGACACATAGTAATAAAACAAACAAGCCTGCTTAATAGAGCTTTGGCTTTTAGAAGGGTTCATTTCCTTTCATCAAGTTGTAGGTTTAAGACATTGCTAAGCCTTTGTTTGAAATTGCAACTCAGTATATTGACACTGTACTTTGATAATGCTGAAACTGGCTGAACAATTTTGTTATTGACAAAAGTTCAAAGCTGGCTTCTCCAAAACTACAACAGCTAGAGTTGTAATTGCACAGCAAGCTGACTCCATTGACTGAGAAGTTAGCTTTTGTTAAAATTGTACAGAATAATTTCCAAAAGCAATTCAGCTGAAACAATAATGCTAAGAATAAGCTATCTGACCAGAAAATTCTGGGGATCTCAAATTTTAAACTCTGTTGAAGAAAAGCTAAAAATCAGGGGGATGACTGTAATAAGTCATGAATTCTTCTGCACTTTCTTTTGAACTCATGAGCAACTGTGCCATTTTAGTGGTCAAACTTCTGAAATCATTGAATTTCAGTTCTTCCCACTTAATCGATGATAACACTTACCAACATGGCTGAAATGGAGCACCATGTCAGGAAGCTGTTACAACTAAAATTTCATAGTTCCAAAAGTTAGCAGATAAAATTTATTAATTAAAAAAAAAAATCAATGAGCCACTAAAACACAGAAACATGTAATTTTAGACAACTTTATTGTGATTGACCCAACTGACAAGCTATAAATAGCCAGGAGAAAATCAGAAACAAATTATTGTTATGGAATAGTTCTTGCTCGTCATGAAGATCTCAGAGGCCCAGATTTATTAGGTATAAATTTTTTTAAGTTTTCAAAATCTCTATCCGACTTCAAGGAAGATGGTAAATCTTGGAAGATAGATGAAACTGTGCAATTATTTTGATAACATTCAAGTCTTTAGTCCCCTTGCCAGAGTGAGCTATTTAAATAGTTTGAAATTAGTCCACACATGTAATAGCATGTAAGTTCAGATATGCTATCTTGTTATGATAAAAAAGTAATAATACTATGATCATGATGGGTGAAACATATACCTGCTGTTGATAGACGTCTTGCTTCTGAATTTGCCCATTGGACAAATTCTTCTGTATCACCATTAACAAATGGCTGAAGCCGATCGTTGAGAATACTCACGAGTTTGGCTTCCCTTTCCTTTTGCAATACCTGTTTGACGAGAAACTAAGTGAGAACCAAAACACTTTCCTCACTGGAATATTATGAATTATAGCAGCTTAAAAGCACCTGTAACCTCTCCTGAACTCTCTGCTTGCGGGTCTCAGGATCCAGTGATTCGTTGTCAATTTCAACAGCTGCCAAGGAAGCCAAAGCAAGTTGCCCAACATAATCTTCAAAGTAATCACCCCCAAAAAGCATCCCAAAAACTGCAGCTGGGTCCAACATCATGTCCCTTGAAAGCACAAAAAAAACTTAATACAAACCAAAAATTTTCTCTACATATATCCTGAAAGGGCATATGATATATAACTGTCAAGTGCCTAGATCACCAAGGATGACCCTTCTAAAAATAACAACATATTTGCAATAATCACTTAGGCGACAACATGTTATAGAGTGAAAATAAGAAGGCAAATTTCAAGGAGCCTTTAGGAAGATTGCACTACATTCCCGATACAAGCAAAGGATAGAACAAATCTTGAAACAAATAAAATCTACATTCAAATGCTCGACGTTTGCCTGCTAATGTAATGAATATTGTCAAGTTATTACATGAAGCCAGAACCCACATAGTTTTTTAACTCTTACGGCCACAAAGCCTTTAAAGCATCCAGCCTAAATAGACAAATATGAAATAAGAACAGTCTAAGCAGATGGCTGAGGCTCACAAGGAGGAAGAATCTCCTCATGGAGGGGCTTATCTATATAGCAGAAAGGAAAACAAGTACAAAAGATAGATAAATAAGATATTCACTAGATACTTACTGTGGGACTCCTTCCCTCCCATTCTTGTCATAGGCTTCACGTTTCTCAGGATCACTCAAAACTTGATAAGCCTCCCCAAGCATCTTTATAAAGATTGAAAGATAATGAGCAACACATACCATTTAGATGCTTACCCCAACCAACTTCTCTTAAGAGTTGGGCTATACAACGAAGTAAATATAAACTCATAGAAACATGACAGTTCATGCTGTCAACATATAACAAGATTCATTGCTCTTCTAACCTGGAAATTCTCTGCTGCTTTTGGATCTCCAGGATTCTTGTCTGGATGAACTATCCTTGCCTGAAGGATTGCATTCACCAAATACAGTCTGAGAATCCTTTGTTGATGTATTTTATCCAAAAATTTATATAAAAACTTTGAAAGTGACTAAAGCAGCATTTTCAAATTAACAAATATGCACGCACAACAGCCAATAGTCACCTTTATTCACTGAAGAGATCCAAACATATTCTATCTACAGAAACAGAACATGCAGATGCAATCTATTGAAGCTGAATATTAACACTGTTGTCAAATTTTTTAAGCAGCTGTTTATCACACTCCACAATTACGGAGCTAAAACTTCAACTATTTTGAAGAAACCAACCTATAAAGAGTGCAAACGATACAGAGTTTTGTTACATTGAGCATTTTAACCATGACTGGCAATTCCAGAGCCACAAACTATAGCTACACATAACATATGAGATAAGAAAACAACTTTGAGGTCAAATGAATTAGTGGAATATAAAGCTATTTATCTCAAGAGTAGCGCACATATGCATAATTAGGAAACAAGCTAGATATCTTAAATGCTAGGCCAGTTTAACATGGTCTCTTGAGCAATACAAATCTGACACGAAAAGAACATAACTACGACTTGCCAACATGGATCTCCGGCCTAAACCATCAACTCTCTATAAGAAATCAGAAAACACGTCTTAATTCTTGTCCATATTCCACCAGTACCACAATTACAACAGAAACAAAAAGAAAAGTGATGAAATTGAGTGGATTGAACTGAAAACCTACCTTAAGATAGTAAGCCTTCTTGATATCAGCTGGAGATGCATCCACACTCACCCCCAGAATATCATAATATGTTGTGTCCTTCACCATGGCTTATAACAGATTCACCGTGATCACTACACAATACAACATAAACACAAAAGTTCCCAAAATTAATCACATATTTCCAAGATAACATGCAAAACCCTAAAAAAGCATTGGAAAAAGATCCAATGAGCTATCCCACAATATCATATTTAAAGAACTCAAATTTAGTGTGTAAAAAACTAAAATTCGAAGAAAGCACGAAACTTTGCGATCTCCCAGTATCCAGACAACAACAAATGAATCGTTTGCATGAAATTAAAGATAAAAACTCACCAGTTACCAGATGGAGCTGAAACAATACCGAAAAGATGGAGTTTTGATTTTCGAACAAATGGGTATTGTAAAGGGAACTGAGTTGATGACACCCCCAAAATCGTGTTTTAGAAGAAGAAATTGAAATGTAGAACCTAACCCCGCTGGAAGACGTTAATAAATAGTAGATCTATGGGTGTCTCTATTTGTTTCCTCTTTTTCGGTTTACAGATTTAAGTTACATAAAAATGGTGGGATTGGATTAGAAAGTCTAAGAATATCATACAGAATCAAGAAGGACAACACGGCTAAGTTAGGAATTCACCAAAAAAATTTTCAATCTAACGCGGAAACGACATCGGTGATGGTGCTGTGTTAAGAAGCTCCGACCTTCGGGCAAGTGTCAACACTACAGAACAGCGAGTTTAGGTGTCCCTGTCGGTTCGATGGCTTTTGGTCTTTCAATACTCGTATGCAACATGGCGACTTGTTAGTTGTTCACAGGCAGCGACCCCCTTGAAATCTTAAAATTGTAGTCGTTGGATTTTAATGTATACTAGCGGGCCCACAATGCACATGCTTAATAAAATCTGTATTTTTTTTTCCTTCTTATGTTTTAAATGAGCAACGTAGTTTATAAAATAAATAAGTGAGAAAAAAGCATTTTTTTGAAAATTTTTATAGTCTTATCTATTATTTTGATGAAATCGATTTAACTCTTTATTTGACAATTTTTTTGATATCTATTAAATATAAACCGTTAACAATACAATTAACTTAATGATTCAAATTTAATAAATATTAAATTAACAGTATGATAAAATCATAAAAAGCGATATTGATTCTGTAAAAATAATAGATGAGACAATAAAAAAAATTCATTTTTTCGGGATGAAATGGAATGCAAATTCAAAAATAGAAGTTATGGTTGATGTGAATGGTATATTTACTTTAATACTCCAAATTACGCGATCTTTTTGTTCTAAATAAATAATTAACTAAGAGCAATTTCGTAAATTCAAAAATAAAAATTGCTCATAATCACTAAAGACGCCAAAAGGTACTTATTGAAAGCTATTTCCTTTTAATAATATAGATATATATGTACATATATATAATCTACTTATACAATTAAAAATTTTGAAGTAAATCTTTTATATTTATATACTTTTTTATAGTAAAATACAAGGTATATTTATATACCCTTGCAATTATAATTTAAGCTTAATTTATCCTTTTAAATGATATTCTCCTTAACTCAATGTATCGTAAAGGTATATAAATGAATTAAATGAGTAAAGTTAGTCTGGCCTATTTTAGTCCACAAGTTAAACGTGCTTTAAGTGAGCTAAAAAATCTCAATTCTAACATATTTAAAAAATGAGTTAAACAGGCCAATTCACAGATTAAAAGCGTAAATATGTTAAACGAGCCAATCCAAACTAGACCGTTTTAACTTATAAGTTAAATAAACCAAGTTTATTTGACCCATTGTTTAAATAGACCAATGATCCTCAACCTAAACCCATTTTAAAAAATAAGTTAAATAAGTTAGCATATAAGCAAAAACCTATTTACACACTTCTAATGTATAGGCAATAAATGAATTAACCAAAAAAAATAGCAAAAAGATCAAAATTGCTACTTAAATTTTAGGTTTTTTTTTTTATTTTACACTTAAAGTTTAAAGTTGTTAAATATAATTGCCAATCAAACTTTTAATCGTTAAATTTACAATCTCACATATCATGATTTCCATTTTTAATCTTCAACCAATGAGTATTTACCCTAGTATCTTCATAACTAGTAGTAAACTAAGCAATTAAAAGCATAATGTAATATCACATTGAATAATTTCACACTTTAAGTGTAAAAGTTGAAAAATGAAAATTACATTAGATATTACATGTAAAATTAAAAAAGCACTCAAGGTCGAGATATTGTTTTTGACATTATTACAAACAAGTACAAATGTATAAAAAAAAATTTGTAATATCCACATTTTTTTAAAGAGTAAAAGAGTATTACTTCAAAAATTTAGTATGTCTCTATATTTATGAAAATTTTAAGGGGTGTTGCTACAATTCACTCAAGTTAGACAAAGAAATTTATTGCATATGTATACAACTTTTCTTGTTTTTTATTTCTTCTTTATTTTAAGCTACTCACAACATTGGTTTTTATGATCAAAATACTCTTTTTCCTTGCTTAATACATTCATTAATGAACTAAAAAAGGTTAAAAATATATATTTTGAAAAATAAAAGCATTTCAATGATTGGCTAAGAAGGTTATTGAAGCATTTTACCTTTTAAGGTAAATGAAAACCTTAAGGTAAAGTTAAATCAACAAAGCCTTTGCCTATTATCCTATAAAGTAACCTAATCTCTCTTACTTCTTATCTAAACTAGAAGGTTCTCATGCTTAGAACATGGAAAGAGGCTCCAAAGGAGTAGCAACTTGAGACTTCTAACATCGTTAGATTAGTAAGTGTAAATAAGCTTTGAATTCAAATCCTTATAACTAATAATTTAATTTATGTTTTGTGATAAAGAAGAAGAAAAAAGTGCAAGAAAGCATAAAGGAAAGCTTTAGGAGTATATTGAGGAGTACCAATAACTCCAACCTTTGATATGATACATTGAATTCATTTTAAAATGCATTTTGCAGATTAAGGTTGATTAATAAATATAGTTTAAGTTGAAGAAGTCAAAATGGATCTTGATTTGAAATTGCGGAGTGAGAAATGGTTGATTGTATATGTGAATAGTGTTAAAACCTTATTCAACATATAATAAACACATAAGAGTCGTAAATTTTGGATGGATTGATGAACTTAAAGTTTGAAGCAATATGGTTTTGTTTTTTAAAGCTTAATTTTGTTGAATGTTTTACTTTGTACTTCTAGGAGCTATCGACCGAGTGATATGTTCAGTCAAAAGAACTTAATTTGAAGATTAGAATTTGGTTATTTAAGGCAATTTAATCAACCAAATTTGGAAACAACTAATCAAATTGATTAAGTTCCCAATGAGAAACAATCAACCGAACTTCATGTTTTGTAATGAATTCTAAATATAATCCTACTTTACTAGGTTAATAAGATTTATTCTAAACCAAGAAAATTGTATTTATCATTAAAACATAAGTGAATTCTAACTCTATGAGCCACAAGGTCTTATGGGTCGCCATCCATGGCAAGCCTGGGCCAATTTCTGGTCAATTTATAGACTAAGAATCGATCCTTCCCTAGGTCTAACCATGAACCCTTCGTCTTTTAATAAAATTTGGGTAACTCTCGTGAACAAAATATTTCTTCTTCCCTAAGCTTCATAGTAAAAAACATGGTCGTGTTTTCTAATTGTAAATCCTTTGTTTTGATCAAAGCTCCTCTTTTCTCCAAGATCCACTTTTCTAAAACTCCACCGTCCCTTCCACAACACAAATTCACATGTAAAATTGAACCTAATTCATCCACCATAACAACATAGTACTCAAAAC
Organism: Lumnitzera littorea; assembly: GCA_024138015.1. Classification (NCBI taxonomy): domain Eukaryota; kingdom Viridiplantae; phylum Streptophyta; class Magnoliopsida; order Myrtales; family Combretaceae; genus Lumnitzera; species Lumnitzera littorea. Next base: position 99,284,636 of record JAMXBB010000010.1, read on the forward strand.
AAAGAACTTTTAAATCAAACATCATTTCTCCACCATGTTTCTAACCCATTAATGTCAAACTTCATCTTAAAAGTAGAATTATTGTTGTGAGGAATAACTTACCAAAATTTTTAGAATGAAAATAAGAGAACTCACTTGTTTCCCTTTCATGTGAGTACACTACTTTCATAAATCAATATAACATATTTCAAATTACATGAAAACCTTTAAAAGCGATAAAAACCCACTTATCAATATGGGCTCTTCCCATATACAAAATTTGCTTTGTATTTTAGGTTACTTCCTTTACAAGATTAGAGAAGAAAACAATTAACCTTACTAAAATTGAAGGAAAAAACAAATGAAGTATGACCTAACTTCAGTCCTTACCTTGTGTGTTTGTAGTGTTTGCTAGAAAGGAGTCAAAGGTTGTCAAATAATATACTATGTGACATATAGGATTTTAGTGTATCACTTATAGAATTGGGAAATTTATGAACTTCCCACATTGCCCTGTTTTAATATTTTCATAATGTCCTTTATATCTTTGCCTACCAATTAAATAATCAACGCTTTTATTTTATGCTTTTATATATATATACATATATTTTACAATGTTACATTAATAAATACTTCAACAATGTAAAATGCCTTTAAATATAGGAAAAGGTATGACAATCAGGCAATTAACTTAAATCTTTTTAGGTACATTATTTGCGTAAGATGACCTAGTATTCATAATTTTAGAATAGTTCGTTAATTTACACATATTTTTGCAACAATTCTTAAAATTTGTAATTTCAATCAAAATTTCATAAATAGCAATAAATTTTGTAATAACATTATAAGTTTATAGATTCTCATCACAATTTGCAGTTTCACCGTGAAATTTGTAATTTCAGCCATTTCATAATTATCAGTATATTCGTAAAAGAGGAAAGAGGAAAAAGGAAAAAGGAAAAAATTATTTTTTTCATAAAATAACTTTAGAACGTCGTAAACCTACATATATTCGTAAATGCCCTTTAGTTTTTGTAATATGCTTACCAATGTAAAGGCAGTAAAGTTTATAAAATACTAATAGTTTGTAAAATATGTGTATAAAAAGTAACTTCACTTAAATGTTTACGATATTAATTTTGTTATGAATAATAAAGTGAATTACTTTATAGCATTACTTAAAACAAACAACTGTAATTAATTCTCTTGATTGTTCCTCACCTAGCAATTGAAGCATCGTGCACTTTATTTTGTTTTGGGCATGTGAGCCAAAATTTTCGTCACGCACAACCTACAAGACCAAGTTCTTAGAATAATGTTTTAGTTTAACCAGCGATCCAATAGGCCCAAGTAGACCCAAGAATATCAAGAAAATGACCAAGATTCGATTTGAATGATGACACTAGAAATATTACATTATATATATACAGTTTGTTACTTTTCGATCTAGCATGTTAAGAAAGCATCGGTTGCCTCTTTTATTACATAATTTATATGTTTGTAGGATTTGTTTTCATTTTAGTCCATGTTGGATTTCAGCGTTATAAGAAAGTCAATTTAATTTATATAATGACAGTAAAAACACTATAGTGCAACATAATTTTAACAATTACCATGGTTGTTAAATATCATTGATAAGTGATTTTCGACATGGGTCTCAAGCCTAGAAAACCTATTTAAGGCTTGGAACGAACTCTATAGGACCATTTCGATGTACATTTTCAAGTTGAGCTCATTGGAACTTAGATATCTCCAACAAATTTGAAGCTAAATCGTGAAGGATCCTTACCAACCTATCCTTATAGAAGAGTTCGGCTCTAACCACACTAAAGGAAGGTTTTCAATTCTCTAAGGCCTTAGGTCGATTAAGCCCAATCCATGAAGTTCTAGTTGCATTGCATAAGATAGGTTACCTAAAATGGCAACCTATCAACCATCTCCAACCATTCTCCTAAAAATCTAGAGCACGCATCTTTATTATTGAAAATCCACTTTCCATAACTATCTTGGCTAAGCCCTAACTATTCTACTAATGCTATTTTTTTGTTGGCCGAATAACGCTCTTTTAAGACTCTAAAGCCCAAAACTCTTTACCAACAAAAAGTGAAGACAACGGGAAATCTATTGTGTTATCCTTATTATGGATCTCTTACATATCCATGGTTTCTTTTTCAACTTTCTCAAGAACAAAACAATACTAAACTCAAATGTGTTTTGTTTTTAAATGTAAGGCTAAATTCCTTATAAGATGCAAGACTTTATGGCTGTCACAACATAAAGCAATTTTCTCTTGTTCAGGCCTGAGCACTTCCAATATTATTTTCAATCGTAATGCTCTATAACTGTCTTATGTAGCTACTACATATTTTGCTTCAGTTATTGATGTAGCCACAATTAATTATAGTTTAAAACTCTAAGTTATAATTCCACCAACAAGTGTAAACAGAGATAATTCTAATTGTAGTAGATTTACTTTTGTCAAGATCTCCTATATAATGAAAATCAAGATAACCTCAAAGTTAATGTATATTAGGATCGATTTTACAATATTCTAATGCTCTCTTATAAGATTAACCACGTATCGATTATCCACTCCCACTATATGTGCAATGTCTAGTCTTGTACATATCACAACGAATATTAAGCTTTCCACTGCTAATGCATATTGTACTCAAGACATCTTTCGTCTCTTCTTCACTAATAGGACTTAAACTGGAGGATAACTTGAAATTAAAAGGAAGAGGGGTAGAGATTAGCTTACAATCTTGCATATTGAAACGTCACAAAATTTTCTTCAAATAATTCTCTTACGAAATCTAAATGTTTATATTATTTATGTCTCGATGGAATCTTGTTTGCTAGCCTAAAGTGCTTCATTTCGAATACCCTACCCAATTGCACATTCAATTCCTTAATACGATCTTTGTTATGAACCAAAACTAACATGTCATCTACATATAACAATAAGATGTGTAGACACTTTATTTTTGCTCACCTTTAATTTTAGAATTTTTAGAATAAAGTAAATATTTCTAATTTAAAAAAAAAAGCACAAAAAAATAGCAAAATATAAGAAAAAATTTATTAAAAAAAAAAGCACATTAAATAAAAAATTTAGAAAAGTTCAGAAAAATAAAAATTTAGAAAAAACAAAAAAAAAGGAGAAATTTAATTATATAAAAAGGAAGATATTTTAAATAGGGAATTTAAACAATTTTAGTATTTTAAATGTCATTTGGGCTAGGTCTTAAACAAAATTTTGCATAAAAGAGTATTGGGCCAAGGTTGGAAATTAATTAAGCTCAACTACTTAGTCCATATATGCAATTCGATTATATATATGAATAAGGCTTAGATCAACAGCCTAACGATACTACACTTTGACTTAACATTGCATTTGATATAGAGATCTTGGGTTCGAATCTTGCATCAAGTACATAGCGCCTTTTTCATTTTCTCTACAAAACACCTGCTACTAAGCTACATGTTTTAAACATGGCACTACCCGATTGTGACGGCAAGTTGACATAATACCATGTGGCACTACGTCAACATCTTTTACATGTATCATGCCATGTAATACAAATGATACATGACATTTGCATGTGTTTCGACCACATGTCTTGTCAAGACACGTGGTACAACGCCATTCGATCACTTGATTAATGTGACACCATGTCAGCATACCTTTCTTTTCTTTTCCCCATATTTTCTTGCGTTTTTCCTGCACGAGCAACTGAGTTCATGGCCCTTTTTAATGGTCTTATCTACACAAATTTACCAATTTAATGGTAAAATCATGAAGATGGCGTAGCCTTCTTTTAATATGTATCAAGAACTTATTCGAATTCAGTTGAATAAGAGGTCAAAGCATAGAATGAAAATCAAAGAAAGTTTGAAACTCCAAGCTTCAATAAACTCAATTTTAGCTACTCATTAAGGATCGAAGCTTCTATTCAATCAACTTAGCAAGAAAAAACATTGGGGATGCGGTTTTGGCTATGAATCAACTAGGATCACGCCTCTTTCCTAGTATTCGAAGATTAAATCTCCTTAGTCATCAATGGCTAAATCGGCCATTAATGACCTTTTCAAAGCTCAACCAAGTTTCCCCCCTATAAATTGGACATACTAAAGCTCTTGAGAAAAAAAAATGGAGAAAAAGCTCTACTCAAATTCTCTCTCTCTAAATCATAAACCCTCCCTCTCTCTTTCTCTCTCTCCATCTTTTTGAACTACTCCAACTACTTTTGAGGCACATGACCATTAGGCCGAACCCCCACAACACAAGCTCTCCAATGCTACTAGTCAGAAACTCCACCACACCTCCATTACCTTCAACCAACACCTACAATCAAAACCCCGACCACCTTTAGCCTTAGCTCAAACCACCACCACCCTTCCCTGCACAAATCTAACACTACAGCCGACCTTACCAACTTCGATAACCTCGAACCCAACCAACCTTTGACTTCCAGTAGCTACTGTACAAGCGTTGCCCATTACCACCGCTAGCCACTCTCCTCCAAACACCTTTCCCAACAACCTACTATCCACCCTTTGTGTATAACCTGACCAGTCTAAGTACTCCAACTCAATAGCTGATTCAAAGTCCAACCCAAGTACTTTAACCCGCATGCCCCCTCTTGGTTCGATTCTTTTTTTTGTTTTGTGTCTCATGTAATTTTTTTAATTTATTTATTTTTATCTAAATGTAATTGTAATGAAAAAAAAAAAAGAAAGAAAAAGAAATGAAAATGGAGTAGCTTAGCTTTTTTTTTTCCTAATTAAAACCTCAACAAGAAAAAAAAATAAGAAGAAATAAAATAAAATATAAGTTTTTCCACGTAAAAATTTTTCTTTTAAAAGGAAACAGAAACAGATAAAAGAAAATCAACTTTTGAAAATTAGGACTTTTCTTTTCGAATTTAAAAAAAAAACAACAACAAAAATTTAGGACCCTTTTTAAAACCTTTTTCTAAAATGAAAATATATTGGCTAAATAACTTAAACCCGATTGTCCCTTTTAGAATTAAAAGAAACTAATGTGCCTAAAGTTTTTTTATAAAATAAACTACAAAAGTCTAATCCCGATTACTGAATATATAAACACTCCAAGGGCGACTTAAAAAAAAATTATTTTTCCTCTTTTTGTAAATTTTTCTTAGTTCTTACTTTTTTAGTAAATAAGTACAATTTTATATTCTTAAATAAGGTATTTTGAAAAATAAGTACTAAATTCAAAATGATTTAGGTAGAACCCAATTACGATCTAAATAAAGTAGTTCCCGATATTCGATAATCTGGTTTATTTGAAACATTTTTATATAAAAGTTTTCAAAATTGCATATTAGTGATCAAATTAGAATCAATTCGCCTAATTGATTCTAATTTGATTATTTTATCTTAGTTCTACCAGGTGGCGACTCCATTTATTTTCAAAAGCAAGAAACCAAATTTTTCCTTAATTTCAATTAATGATTTAAGTTAGATAAGCTTAGGATTTGATTTAAATCAAATTAAGGAAAACATAAGAAACCAAAAAATCAAGCTCAACAAGATAAAAAAAATCATTTTTGCCAAACCTCTTGTAATATATACAAGGCTTGTATTGAGTCTGTTATATCTAAGGCTTATTATAAAGGTATCAAATTTCTTGTACCAACACTTGGACACTTGTTTTAGACTATACAAAGATTTATTTAACATGCAAACTAAGTTCTCTTTTCTCTTTTCTTTAGATTCTTTTGGTTGGAGTATATAAATTTCTTCTTCTAAGTCACCATGAAGAAAAATGGTTTTTAGATCTAGCTACTCCAAATGTAAATCAAATGTAGTGCACATTGCTATGACTACTAAAACCATTATGATTTGAACAATAAGGGAAAATATTTTATTAAAGTCAATCCCTTCCTTTTGAGCATATCTATTTATCACTAATCTTGTACAATATTGCTCCACTTGATTATCAATATTTCTCTTAATTTTATAAACCTATTTATTTCCAATAGGTTTTCTTCTTTACGATACTAGCACAAGCTCCCAAGTTTTATTCTTGTAAAGAGCTTCAATTTCCTCTTACATCGTTGTCATCCATTGAGATGCGTCTAGATTACTCATTGCTTCTTGAAAAGTTGACAACTTTTTGTCCTTGGTTAGAAGACAATATGCAACTTTATTTCCGATAAGATAATCAAAATGCCAACTTAATACTTTGCTTGCGTGATTTGACCTCCATATTCTTGGAGCTTCAACGTTATAGTCTTTAAGTTTTCGAGATAACATTCTTACTGATTATAACCTTATGAAGTTGGGGGGTCTTAGAAGCCATACCTCTTTACTCCATCAACATACCTTAAAAATAAATATTTTATGGATTTTCAATCTAAGTTTGTAGTTTCTTGGATAGCGTACACCACGTACACTAGACTTCCAAATATATGGAGGTTTGTATAATCAACTAGTTTACCAATCCACATCTCCATCAGTGTTTTTAACTCGATTGTTATTGACGAGACACAATTTACAACATAACATGTGGTATTGACTACTTCTACATAAAATGCCTTATTCTTTCTAATAAAGTTTTGTTCATCTATTGTACCACTTCAATTTATTGAGAAGTGTATGCTTTAGTGAAATGTCTTTTGATACCTTCCTATTTGCAAAATTTATCAAATTCATCACCAATGTATTCTCCTCTATTATCTATCCTCAAACACTTAATCTTGTTTCTAAATTCAAGTTCAACTCACACTTTGAAGACTAAAAACACATATGCTTTCCTCTTGACAATATATACTCAGCATCTCTTATAATAATCATCAATGAATATACGAAATACTTTGCTCCTCATAGGAATGGGACTAATACTTGCCAAACATTAGAATGAATCAATTCTAGAATAATTTTGCTTGTGGAATTTGGCATGTTAAATTTTAAGCAATACTACTTGCTAGTAACATAGTACTTACAAAACGGTAGTGAAACCTTTGTGAGACTAGGAAGTAAATTTTTCATAATTAGAATTTTCATTTGTTGTTCATATATGTGTCCAAGCTTTTGATCCGTATCATTGTAGGCCTTTCACTTAGATTGCTTGAAGCAACTGATGCTGTTACCTTTTATGAAGACTCTCCTTCTAACATGTACAAATTTGCAACTACCTTTTTTCCCTTCATAAATGCTCATTTAACTAATTTTATGATCTTGTTCTCATTTTCAACTTTGCATCTAAAATCATTTAGTTATCTTAAAAACAATAAATTTTTCTTTAAGCCCTCAACATGTTACACTTCTTAAATGATACATATTGTATTGTCATACATCTTCAGTTTTATGCTTCCAATATTAACAATCTTTAAAGCATGTTTGTTACAACTATATATAATTCCTCCTTAGATAGGTTCGTAGTGATATAATCATTTTCTCTTCAAGAGGTCATGTGAAAAGTAGCTTCTAAGTTAAAAAACCAAATGTTAGCAAATCTTTTCTTACTTTTAGTTATCTCCACTACTTCACAAGATAGATCATTTCCTTCACTTGAAGTGCTTGAGATGTATAGAGGGTTAAATCTAACTCATGAGCTTCAAGCCAGATGACAACATGGATTTGACTCTTTAGGTTAAAGTAACAAGGCCCAGAGAGTTAAGCCCATAAAAATTCGGGATGATTAAGGGAGATTTAGCATAATAAGCTTGAAATAGGACCTGTTGGATTGATTTGTCCAATCCAGCCTTTCTTAGTTTAGCTTACACTAAAAGATAATAAAGCCCTTTATTTAGGCCTAAACCCATAGAAGGAGCCCACCTGATGCCTATATATAAAAGGGTTTAATCCTAACCATTTATCAACATCATGATCCAATGGGTCGAATCCATCTACTATCTCCTATAAATACCACCTTTACTTCCTCATTTGGACAAAAGACAAATTCTCACTAATGCCGTTACTTTGCTGGAATCCTGTCTTAAAAATCAAAACACTTAGATACCTCAAGAACACCACCCCCTTCTTCATCAATTGTGGAGCTTGATGCCATCATGCTCCTCTATCTATCACCTGATGTGTTAAAGCCTACTAAAACTACCTACTCCTCCTCTCTGTCCTAACTCACTCAATCATCTCATACATCCAAGTCAAATTATTTCCTTAGTCACATGTAGCGCGATCTATTACACAACACACACGTAACCTCTCTCGATATTGAACCCTCCACACTATGTTTCCTTGAGGATTGACGTTTTCTTATTTAAATTTCAACAATCTTTTTTTGGGTGACCTTTCTTGCCACAGTTAGATTTTAAATTCCTTTTATTTTTTACTTCAATATGATACAACTTTAGCTCACATCAATCTCCCTCACATCACTATTAAAGCTTTTACTTATTGTACACTTGTTTACCTATTTTTCTTATTTTTGCTCCAACTCTCTTTTTTAAGAGTAGTACTATTCATCGAATACTAGCTTATCTGTAAGAATGTTGTTTGTCAAGTTAATGATGAGTCGATCATACGAAACATATAGACTTTAAAATAAAATTTTAGCACGTTGTTGAACTATATTTTGTAAACCAATGATGTAAGTTGAGAAAATAAAGTGTTTAGAGCGTTGATGTGCTCTATCACCTAAATGGATTTTGACATTTGAAGAATATATAGTTTCATCTTGAGGAAAGTTTTATTATGGAGTGATTTGGTCTCATACAATCTGGTGAGATGATCCAAAATCTTTTTTGCCGTCTTCTTCTCCTCTATACCTAACAATACATCATCTCCTAATCCTAAATGAGGATTTATAATAGCATTCTCGTCCATTTCGTTCCACTTGGCTTTATTTATGAAATTTGCCTACCTATTGCTAATAGCTGTTAAGCAATCATTGTTAAGGGTGAGCGAGTAACCTTACTGTATAGGGTACCTACTCAGATCCTACTCTATTAGGTAGGTAATGAAAGTTACATGGTAGATTCTGTGTAGTAATTTTGTGGAACCTACTCCTATAGAGTAGGGTATGGGTTTAAACAAAAGATACCCTATCCTACCTTATAACCTGCTCTTTAAAGTATACATAGTACATACTCTATGATACTTTTACTCATTTTTTACTAATAGCTAAATAATATTAAGAAATAGAAATATTGATACTTGTTTTTATATTCATGAATAAAATAATAACAAAAACTCAACTTATAGTAAATCACTATATGTTATTTGTATCTATTATTCAGTCCCCCTCTCTTCCTCTTCCTTTTCTTCTTCTTCTTCTAGTAAAAATCTCTCTCTTTTCTTTTACTATCATTTTTTATTTCCTCTCCCCCACCCTCACCCCAACCCAATCCTTCCTCTTTTACTAGCTCTAGTCTAGTAAAGTTTTAAAAAAATCTCAGGTCTTAATTTATTATCCAATTTACCATATTGAAATTACTTACTCACTCATAGTTTTTATATTCTACGTATAACAATTTTATAGTTCAATAAAAATTTTATTTTATGATTTGAAAATAAAAAAAAAAAAAAGAAAAGAAAAGAAATTTTGATATGACCTAACTAAAGGTTTGAACATTTTCAGTTATAGAAATATTCTCTATTTTGCTTACCAAAGTTTTATATTGTCTTAATTTAAAATACGTTATAACTTATACAAAATATTACCCTGCTGTTGACAAGATACTTTGGGCAGGGACCTTTCAAGCCTGACCAAATCTGCCAAGCCTTGCTTCCCTAGGCTCGCCTCTGTAAGCCTCGGGCCTGGCCCTTAGTGGCCTAAGCCCATGAAGAACTATAATGGCCATAAACTACAAAATACGAATAAAATAGCCACGTCCTAAATATTAGGGACACATCAGACACGACAGCTCCACTCTCCATATTGCAGGAGAAGATCTCTCCCGCCAACTGATCTCTAATGATCGACTCTACTTCGCTATAAATACCAAATATCTACTTAATGGTAACCCTTTCTATAAACTTTGCATTTTAAGCCTACGCACTTAGTATTATATTCCACAAAAAGCTTATTGTTGACTTAAGTATTAAAGTGACCATGCCAAATAACCCCCTTAGCGTCCCTTCACTATACATTGTCTTGCAAGCCCAGTATGTACAAACCTTAATCAACTATCGGTAAAAACTAAGGAATGACATTTGGCGTCGTCTGTGGGAATTGAGAATTCCTACACCGAAAATCTTAAATACACTAAACACATAACCCACATCAAGCATTTTTACATTATGTCTAAGCGCTGCAAGTAAGGAAATCAACAGTTGTTGAACAAACAACCTAGGGGCAACTAGCCCCTCCCAAGAGCTGTACTAGAAGAATGCCTGGAACACACGAAGAATCTAATTGGGTAGTATGCTGAGCAACAGGAAGCTTCGAGCTTGCTTGGACGAAGCAGAGTGCTACAGCAAACAAACTCACCACCCCAAAGCTTTAGATGCCCACACTGGGTGAGACAACATCTAGTAACAGTAGTTGCTGCAGAATAGAAGGAATCAACAACCCAATCCACTGCTACGACAGTAACCAACAAGGTCTGCCACTACCCGCGACCGAGCTTTGGCTGGCAATGAGTAAGAAGTCGACTCGCAGGGAGTTCAGGCTCATTCAGCCGTGCGATGAGCTTACTCGATGGACGATGTCAACCAAAATGAGCTCTATGGGATGGTAAGGTGGCTCTTTGAGCAGCAAGGGAGCAAGCCTGCTAGCGACACAGGACTGGTCACCAGCAACATGACCCTCTTCACTAGGGGTGTCCAGGATGAAGTACTGCCCCCCAACGACAAAATTCCGTCCCTGGACCAATATGATGACATAGGCAACCCAGATGACCATCTCCTCCACTTCCGCACCCTCATGAACCTTTACGGTCATGGAGATGTCATTCTATGCAAAGCCTTCCCGAGCACACTAAGGAAGGCAACACAGACATGGTTTAACCACCTTCCCGACAATTCGATAAGCTCCTTTGATGAGCTGCCTAAGAAGTTCAGCCTCCATTTCAGAGCTAGTAAACCCCCATCGAAGGATACATCGTCCTTGTACCTAGTAAGGTAAGGTGAGGGTGAGTCCCTACGTGACTACACAACCCGGTTTAATAACACCGTGGTTGAGATCCCTCAATTGTACAAGAGAGTTGTTGTCCATGACGCATAACTCGGCATCAAACCCTCGAGAGATTTCTTCTGATTGCTTGTGAAGAGCAAGCCAAAGACCCCAGCCAACTTCTGGAACAAAGCCCAAAAGTACATCGACCAGGAAGATAACATTCGCACCAGATATGATGCCAACCAAGAACGGTTAGGCGGAAAACAAGACAAGGAGAAATTGTCCATTAAAGATCACCTCGGTGGAAGGATGCCAAGCAGGCCAGAGGGGGAAAACTTTAGGAAGAAGAAACGCCGAGTAGAGCATGACCCTCTCCCCCCTCCTATTGACAGCCAGTACACACCTTTGAATAGACCCATAGCCCAGGTCTATTCTGAAGTGAAGCACTAAAACTTGCTTTAGAGGTCACAGAAAATGCTGAGAAACCCCAATCGTCGAAAATCCGACAAATACTGTCAATTCTATGACAATTACGACCATACAACTGAAGAGTGCTTCCAGTTGAAGAATGCCGTCGAATACGCCATTCAACGCGGCTTCTTTAATGAATACGTGGTACATCGCCGGAACGACAACCGTTCTAACGATGACATTGACAAGGCACCTCAGAGTCGACGGACCGAAGAAGCCCAAGCAAAGCATAATAACGACCACCACAATGATCGCACCCCCAATGGCGTCATAAATGTAATTATGGGGGCTCGCACTCTAGCAGCCGGCTGAACACTAGCAGCTTGATTAATGCCTAATCAAAGGTATTGGTAGTTAAGGAGAAGAGACAGAAGTTGGACACTTCCATCTCCTTCTCCAACGCTAACTTTAAAGGGATCGACACTCCCCTAACAAGACGCCTTGGTGATTGGGTACTCTTCCTCCACACATATGATAGGATGAGGAAGAAGCCGCCAGTAAAGATGAAGCCGTATTACCATAATATAATCAGCTTCAACTGCAATACGATCCGAGCCAAGGGCATCGTTACTATAGACACCTAATTTTTGCTCCCTTCCCCCCCCTTTTTATTTTTCAAATTAGGTTATAGAGTCTTAAATCAGAAAAAGTTCAAAAAAAATAGAAAATTAAAGAAAGCCCTAAAAAATAAAGGAATTTAGAAAAAATACAAAAAAATAAGAAATTTGAAAAGTTACAAAATAAAATAGTGTATTTAGAAAATAATAAATTTTTAGGTTATTTAAATAGAATATAATTTTAATTTCAATAGTTTTAAATAAAAGGTTGTTGGGTCTAAGCTTAGATTTGAATCTAGCTCATGCTGACCTAATCCATATGTGCAATTAATTACACATATGAATAGGGAAAAACCAATAGCTCAGTTGGATAACCATCTGGAATTGATATTGTATATGACTTAGAGATCTTGGGTTCAATCCATGGAAGGTGCAAAATGTATTTTTTATTTTCTTTTCTCACTTTATTGTCATGTCATTGCCACATCACGGGCTACATCATCGTTATGTCATTTGCCAATTCACTTCTAAGTATGGTAGATACACTCTGGCATATTCATACACACGCAGCTATGTATTTGGCACCATATATTGTCCAGGTTCGTCCAATCCAAAATTGGAAGAAAATCATATTACATTTAATTTTTTCCATCCTTAACACAACCATGACACCTATAAGTAGGGGTCTACTCTTCATTTTCAAAACACAACAAAAACTTCGAAACACTTTAGAAAAACAAAAATCAAAGTTTCCTCTCTTTAGCACAGTTTCTCTCTCTCTAAGATAGCATTCCCTACGGTGTTTTTACGAAAACCACCACCATCGAATTTCTCGAGCTGACCGAACCAACTCTAAACCGATCCAAGCCGAAGTGAGTCAACCAAGCCGATATAAGCCGAAAGTGAGTCGACTGAGCTAATCCATGACGAAGTGAGCCAATTCAAGCCGACCCGATTTTTATTTTTTCTTTTTTATTTTTTATTTATTTATTCATTTGTTTATTTGTAAATGTTATAAATGAGAAAAAGAAAAAAAATGAAAAAAGAATGAAAAAAAAAAATGAAAGAGAAGAAAAAACAAAAGGAGAAAAAAGAAGAAGAAAGGAAGTAGTCTATTTATTTATTTTAATAGAAATAGATAGATTAGGTATAAAATAAATAAGATAATATAATAAAAATAAAAATAAATAAATAGGTTAGTAAACAAAAATTATTTTCACACTTAGAAAAATCAAGCTTTCTAAAAATAAATGAAAATAAATAAACATTTTTCCAAATTAGGACTATTTTAGAGTTTCCAAAAATAAAACACTAATTAGGACCCTTTAAAAGAATTTCCTTGAATAAATTAAACTGGTTAAAAACGTAAATGTGACTATTTTTCAAAAATTAAAATCAAACCACCTACTAAAGTTTTTTATAAAAGAACTATGTACATCTGATCCCGAATAGTGGGTACATAGACACCCATACGTAAGTACGGAGTGACTTAAAATATGGAAAGTTTTATTTTTTCCATTTTTAGACATTTATGTAAATTAATCAATTTAATCACATATATCATAATTAGATGTTTTTTAGAAATTAAAAATGGTATATTTGAAAAGTGAAGTTAAATTTGGAAAGTTAAAAGTGGTATCCATTTAGGGTTTAATAAATTAGCCCCTGGATCCAGATCTCTAGTTTTTAAAAAAACCGTATTTATAACTTGGTTTTTTAATCGATAAACTAGTAACTAAGTTATAACCAATCCACCTAATTGATTATAACTTAACCTCTTTTCCCGACTCCGATCAGGTGGCGACTCTGAATCTTTTCAAGTTGGAAAAAATGGTATTCTTTAAATCCTAGTCGATTGTCAATATTAAATGAGTAAGAGTTTAATACTGATAGGCTTAGAGAAGACCTAATTTTATAAAAAAAACCGGAAAGGTGAAAAACCAGGCTCAATAGTTACACTGGATATGGAACTTGGCGATGACGATCATATGGCACAAAGACCCGTAAAGTTCGTTGTGATTGATTATTCCTCCCCTTATAATGCGCTCTTGGGAAGACTAAGCCTAAACACATTTAGGATTATCACATCCTCTATGCATTTGAAGGCCAAATTCCTAACGCCTACAGGGGTAGGAGTATACAGGTGCAATTAGAGGCTCTCGTAAGAGCTATATGTCAGGGCGGCCAAAGACGATAGCATCTTCACCCTAGAGATGGGCATGCAAGAGAGACCGGTTGAGAGGGGCGAGGCTAGAGAAAAAATCGAAGATGTCCAGATCGGCGACTCTCCCGACTAAACAACGAAAGTCAAGATTAAGACCCTAACCAAAGTGAAGGATGAAATCATCGCCCTCCTGCGAGCAAATTCAAATAGGTTCGCCTGGTCGGTGTCCGACATGCTTGAAATTTCCCCCAACCGAACAACCCATGGCCTCAACATTGACACCACAATGCAGCTTATCAAACATAAAAAAGGCATTTCGCCCCAAAACAATAGGTCGTTATTGAGGAGGAAATGTAAAAGCTGCTTAAAGTCGACTTCATAAGGGAGGAAAAGTAACAAATGTGATATTAATGAAAAAAAAACAATAGGAAGTGGCACAAGTGTGCCAATTATATCAATCTCAATAAAACTTGCCCCAAAAATTGTTTCCCCCTTCCCAGAATCAACCAACTTATCGATTCTACGTTATGATACACCCTTCTAAGCTTTATGGATGCCTTCTTGGGATATAACTAGATCAAAATGGACCCGAAGGACAAGACCCATACCTCCTTCATCACCAAGTACGGCACATACTACTACACTGTAATACTCTTCGGACTGAAAAACGTCGAGGCCACATACCAATGGATGGTGACAAAATTGTTCAAGCCTCAAATCGGACACAATATAGAAGTGTACATTAATGACATGATTGTCAAGAGTCAGAAGTCGGTTGATCATGTCAAGGATCTCCAGGAAGCCTTCAACTGAATGCATATGCATGACATGAAGCTGAAGCCCCAAAAGTACGTCTTCAGCATCGGCTCTGGTAAGTTCCTCAAATTTTTGGTCACCCAAAGAGGTATCGAGGCTAACCTCAAGAAGATCATGGCTATAAGGGGAATGAAGCCCCCAACTTCAGTCCAAGACGTACAAAAGCTTACTACTATGGTGGCTGCCCTAAGTAGATTCATTTCGAAGAGCATTGACAAATGCGCTAAGTTCTTCAAAATCCTCAAAAATCCCAAGGGTTTTAAATGGACTTCGGAGTGTGCCACTACCTTTTAGCAGCTCTAAGACTTCTTTGCTCATCCACTAGTCCTCTTTAAGCCCGTCCAAAGGGAAGATCTATTTTTGTACCTGGCTATTGGTGATCAGGCTCTCTCCTCTGTGCTGGTTAGAGCAAACGGAAGAGAACACAAGCCAGTATATTACATCAGCCACATACTTCATAGGCTTAAGGTCAGGTGCACCTGGGTAGAAAAATTTGCGTTGGACATCATCATTATCGCCAGACGGCTAAGGCCCTACTTCTAGGAGCACCAGGTGATTGTACTTATGGACCAGCTATTACGCACCATGCTGCAGAAACCTGATGCATTTGAATGAATGATGAAGTACGCAATAGAACTGAGCCCGTACAGAATCCAATACTAGCCACAAACGGCTTACAAGGCACAGGTCTTGGCCGGCTTCATAGTAGAATACATTGGAGAAGAAACACCGTTGAGCAATGATAAACCGGTTTAAACTCTCTATGTCAATGGATCATCCACCACTGGAGGTAGAGGTATAGGCCTTGTGCTGACTGACCCGCATAAGGTCACCATTTGTTACGCCCTTAAGTTCAGGTTCGATTTTAGTAACAATGAATCTAAATACGAGGCACTTATCGCCGACCTGAAGCTGACCAAAGAGATTGGGCCAAGCCGCTATGGATATTCTTGGACTCCATGCTCGTTGTATAGTAAGTCCGAGGTGAATATAAGGCCAAGGACAGCACCATGGCTAGGTACTTAGAGAAGGCTCGAGGCTCTTAGTGACTTTCCCTCTTGGGACATTAAGAAAATCCCTCGAATGGAAAATTCAGCAGCTGACTAGCTATCCAAGCTGGCCTCCACTGGCATACAGAAGCCCAAGATGAAGGATAGTAAGATCTTTATAGAGTACCTGCAGGAAAAAAGCATAAATTCAAGCTCGATTGAAATCTTAGAACTGACCATGGCAACACCAAAGCCGAGCTGGATGGATCCCATCCAGAGCTACTTGGAGAAGGGAACGTTGCCAAAGGATGGGAGGGAGTCGAAGAAGCTTTGATACCATGCTACCAATTATACATTGATTAATGGTGTCTTATACTATAGGGGAATCAGCCTCCCTCTGCTTCAGTGTCTCTAAGAAAGGGAAGGACTACGCGTCATGGAAAAGCTACATGCCGGAGTGTACAACAATCATATCCAGTCCCAAACCTTTTGCCTTCGAGTGCTATGGCTCAAATATTACTAGCTTACCATGAGGTAGGATGCAAAGGCCATAGCCCAAAAGCGCCCATAGTGCCATAAGCATGCGCCAATCAGTCATACACCTAGCATCACGCTCCAACACCTGACAAGCCCATGACCGTTCGCCCAATGGGTTATTAATATCCTCGGTACCTTCCCGAAAGCATTAAGAGGATGGTAGTTCATAATTGTCGCTGTGGACTACTTCATGAAATGGGTGGAGGTCGAAGCTATGGCCAGAATCACAGAGAGGAGTATAGAGACATTTGTTAGAAACAACATTCTCTCTCGGTTTGGAGTCCCCCATGCACTAATCATGGACAACGGTTGACAATTTGATAACCTTAAGTTTAGGGAGTTCTGTATTAAGCACCACATCGCCGTGCACTTCACCTTAGTTGCCCACCCCAAATCGAATGGACAAGTGGAGGTGATTAATCAGGTCATTTTAGATAGCCTTAAGAAGCGCGTAGACCAATCTCATGGTGCCTGAGCCAATGAGCTACCTAATATCTTGTAGGGGTATAGGACTATGCACCGTACTTTGATGGATGAGACCCCCTTCCATCTAGCTTTCGAGTTGAAAATTATCCTCCCTATCGAACTTGAACTCCCCAATATCCGGATTCGAAGTTTCGATGCTGCCCTGAACGACTCATTGCTACAGGCAAGTGTCGACATAATCGAAGAAATTAGAGACCTCGCTGCTGCTCGGGTTATTGCATACCAAGATTAGGCTGCCCGGTATTATGATCAGAAGGTTCGACACAAGGAATTTAAGGTCGGCGACCTAATAAGCAGAAAATTGGAGGCCACTAGTTTACGAGAAGGCCAGGGTAAGTTAGCCCCCAATTGGGAGGACCCAGTCAGAGTTAAGGAGAAACTGGGCAATGGAGCATACAGGCTGGAAAGATTGGATAGTGAGCTTATCCCACGCACATAGAATGCCAACAATCTACACCTCTACTTCGATTAAAATTTCATCATGTACAGTTTTATTTTCAATTTGAGTCGAAATGAAAAGCTCTCGATTGATTACGTACTTCTCTCTCTCTCTTTTTGTTTCAGTCACCTTGCTAGCCTTTCAAAAAGGCACACAAATGGTTACCCTTGTATAGAAGAACTCCCTCGAACCGGACTGGTTGGAACGCTACTGACCTGACCCCTTTAAGGTAACCTCGGTAAGGGGAAACACCCCTTGCACACAGGAACTCCCATGAACCAAGCAACTTGGAACACCATCGACCCGACCCCCTTATAGTAACCTCAATAAGGGGAAACGCCCCTCCTACAAAGGAACTCCCCCAATAAAACCTTGACTAAGGATCCACAAAACTTACAGAGAGAATAGCAAAAAACTTTCATAAAACTTCATTTATTTATTCCACACTTTTATTTACAGAGCAAAGGCCGACATCTCGGCCCTGACCAAAAAAAAAAAATTACAAAACCTCGCTACCGCCTGGGATTAGCTTGCTCGGGTAACTTTGAAAAATCTAAGGTGTCAATTTGCTCTAAGTGCTAATCCACAGGCACTTCAGCCGGTAAGCCTTAAGACGCAGAGGAGTACGAGACATACGAATCAGGAGCAGCAGGAACCCCCACAAGCAAATCTTCCCCAGGGATAACTTCTGAGGCATCCTCTTACTGAGATGTCAAAGTGGGGCCAAATGTAGAAGTGCCCTCCCCCTTAGCCAGGGCCTCCCTCTTCTCGATGAATATGGGGGAGTCCAAAAAATTGAGGAAGCTCAAGTCTAGATCTAGATAATGAGAGAGGATTTCTCTCTTGGTGAAGCGGGCGGAATTAGTAAATAGGTCCTCTAGCTCCTTTAGCCACTCTTCAGTGGCCCTATAGTCAGTAATCGCCTTCCTCGCGACAGCATCGTTGAAGACCTCCTTACTCTCCATCTTGGAGATGATCTCTTCCATCTCCAAAACCCTGCCTTGTAGCTTCTCGACTTGTTGCTCCAAAGTGGCCTTCGAGCGGGCCAACTTGAGCATCATGGCCCTAACGCCTTCCCATTCGGACACCTTCATTGCCAACTCGACTTTCAACCTGGCCACGAAAGCCTTCAGTTCGGCATTTTCTTTTTCGATTCGGGCCTTAGCTATGCCCTCCTCCTCCAATCGTTGTGAGAGATGAGCTTTCGTCTTCTACTCGTGCTCCAACTAAGCCTTCAGTTCCATGACCTTTCGGGCATCCCTCTTTACTCTGCCCCTCTCTTGCTCCATATGCTTGTGCTTCACCTGTAACCTTACCACCTGTACAACAGAGTAGCGGAGGCGCTTGTTAGCTTAAGCAAATTTTCTCAAGTACCTCTTGCTTGCAGTCTCCGCCTCTAGCAGGCACTTCTTCTAACGATGTAACTCCTCCTGCAACCTAGTTACCTCTTTTTGGGTGGCATGGGACTTGCTCAACTCAAAAAGCACTTAACTGTAGTACTACAAGATGAAAATAGAGCACACAAGTTAGTACCAAATGCTAAAATACAACACCAAAATAGCATGGAAGATTTATCTGCCACATTAGGGTAGTTAAGTGGCCTGTAGTTTGTATAGGGTCGCCCACACCTTCTTGGGAGATCCTTTCCAGCATAGCCTAGTGACTAGGGGTGTAAGTGATAAGGAATCAAAGGAAGAAAGAAATGGCAGTAGATCTGGAACAAAAGAACATGAATGAGTATTCAAAAGAAATGGTTATAAAGAACAGGAAGGTTTTAATGGTGAAAGTGAATGGGTATAACTCACCAAGACACAAACACAATCAGGGGGTTTGAGCTCGAAATAGAGTTCGATACAAATTACGAACACTAAATATCGCTCGGGGTTTCAAATGAAGGTTAGATGCAACTCATTAACCAGTTCAAATGAAGGGGTTCACCACAATCTGAGAACAAGATTGATAAGAACGCGGGGGCAATTAAAGAGAGTAATCAAAACTCAATAATCCAGCAATCGCTAGCTCAAGTATAACCTTGCTCGAAAGAGAAAAGTTTCACTCTCTGTACATCTATCTATATATCTATGTATCTATGTATCTATACCAATGTTACTATTTATAGTAAGTCCTAAACCCTAATGACAAAACTATAAATTATGTTTAAGGCCTTAAATCCTAAAGAATTGGGCCCATGAATAAAACAAAGGGAAAACATATACAAGAATAAAAAACTATGTGTTTTACAGAATTCAGTATACAATCACTCAGCATGTCTTGGGAAGAGTAGTATCCAAACTGGACGGGGTTGGTAGTTGGATGTGTGGGTTCGAGAAAGAGTCCTTGAAGTCTCGCGTGGCTTGGTCGAAACACCAAGAAGGTTGACCCATAATTGCCGAACACTAGAATCAGTTAGCATGAGTCTCTCGGTGAGGTACCAAGTGGTTCTTTGGTCTCGAGTACTCAACCTTACAGTTTCTTAGCACCTCGATTGAAAATAAAGTTGATTCTGAGTGTTTATTTTCCTTCTCCTCATCCTTCTAGCTACAACTTGACCTCGACAAGCATTAACAGGACTCGGCTTGGATATTGTTAGAGGCCGATTCCCATCAGTAAGACCCTATTGAAGCCTGGTAACTGAAGGTCTGGTGCCACAGCATCAAGTCACCAACACGAACCTCCCACTTTAGTCATAGGATCTTTCCCTAGGCCTTCTTCTTCTCCATCTTGGGGCCCTCCCCTCTTCAGCGCCTCGTCCAAGGAAGTGTATGGGGTTTCTATGAATGAGTTTGGCCCCGGCCCCATCTTTCGGAAGTTGTTGAGGACGTCCAAGAACTCGTCCCCAATGTCATCCATGCTTTGGAAGGGATGAGCTAAGGGCAACTCATTCCATTTCCCCTTGGCCAAAAGGTCCCTTACCAAGGCCTTCTACCTCTTTGTCCATGGACCTGGCTCCCCGGGTACCTCAGGAGCCTTACGCTTGTCACCCACGGCCGCAGGTGGGGCGACTATCTCCCTAGTTCCTTCCTCAACTGCTATTGAAAGGGGAAACCACCTACACATCGAGCCCCTCCATGTCGACACCTTCGTCGCCTACGAGGATAGGCTCGGATAAGTGGATAACAAGAATGATAGAGCCATGCTTAAAGGCACTACGGCTGTTGGCTCGTCCTGAATGACGAGTGGAATCCCTTGAGGAACAGACTTCTACCATGGCTTGTTGGTCTCTCCGGGCCCTAGCTTTGGCCTTACCGCCTTCTCCGTTAACTAACCTACCTTTAATCACGCCTGGCATCGGCCCATCATATCATCTATAAACGGATGAGACACCCTCGAAGCCAAGCTCGTGCCTACAGGAAGACCGATCTAAAGGATAGAAAAAGAAAACAAGAACAAATCAAAGGAAACTATCACTACCATTTGTAAAACACCACCATGACCAATATCGCCGTAACCAACATAACTAGGGAAGTCCACCTATCTTATAGGCGTCAAACAAAGTACCCCGACACTAGCACAACAAACAAGCACGTAAGAATGAACCAGTACCTTCAACCTACTTCTCCACCACAACTTTCTTCATGCTTGGGAAGAGCTCGAAGATCGAGCACCGGAAATACCTTTCTACAGTCTCTACAGCGTTGATCTCTTGGCCACTTCTCATCTCCATAAAGGCCAAGATCTCCTGGACAGCTTCGATGTTGTTCAAACCAAACCTCTTCTCACCTCCAGTACGAACCATTCCGGTTTACTAAGTCCAAAAGGTAGCCTCTTTAGGTAGCTCCAGCACCACGTATTTGTCCTGCCAACCTTTGATTGAGTCGACAAGGCTGCAAAACAGTTTTTTTCCTGGGCACAGCTAGAGGTAAGGCCACCCCTAACACTCTTCCACATGTAGAAGTAGCAGAAGAGCTCGAGAGTAACCTTTATCACTAAGTATTCACAGAGCACCTGGAACGCCTTTAATACCCTCTACCCATTCGGAAGGATCTACGATTAGCTGTAGTGGTGGTAATAAAAAAAGTCCCTCTCAAAATGACTGGGGGGGGAGGCACTGGCCAAACTCTAGACGCTTCTCAAAAACCGCGAAGCACCTCTTCGATAACAAAGCCACTCATTTGTCCCTACGTGATAACCTAATATGCCACCTGAGTATCGTCTCCACAAGGAAGTTACTGATGACCCAACTGAGGCCATAATCCTTACTTTTGCTTATACGGCCATCAAGCCCCTTCCCCGTACCAAGAGTGTCGAATAAATCCTTGGTGGGGGGCAAAGGAATATCCATGTACACATCTCTGGACATGGCATTAATGATTCTAGCTTTATCCAATGCTTCCACAGCCATCCTCATAGGTTGGTTGAGTTGTGCTAATGACGATACTTCGCCTTCTTATACTCGAGGAGGATTACTCCTTGTAGAATCTGAACTAGAGGTAATTTTAGCAAAAAAGAATTAGCCTCACCCCTGTTGGTAAACATGATTGTGATTCTTGAAAAGAAAAATTGAAGCTTCTGAAGAAGGTTTTAGAGTTTAAACGTAAACATAGAAATTATGACAATTGAGCAAAAAGATTGTAAAAAAGTGTTCTTTCTTTGTAATCCTCTTATTTTTAGGAAAACCGCTTGGGAAGCCGTATAAGCGGTTATGGGGATACGTATAAACATGAATCCCATAGAATGCTACCTAATAGATACGTAGAAAGCATCTCAATTGGATGGCTACCTTTAAAAGGGTAGAAAGCATATAGTTGCATGCTAATTTGCTGCAACACGACACCTGTCATGTCACATTTAATCCATAGAATACAAGCAAGTAAAAGTTGCATTTTGAAAGTCCCTTTAATAGGAAGCTTTTTCAAGGCCCATCCGATTTGCACCTCGTCGACTTTACAAAGACATGATGCACCTATGTCCGCTCGGTCCCTATCAGGCCCTATTCAAGCAGATTGGTCAGTAACATTAAAGTACCTTAGTACCCCTGCCCACCTAGCCTTAGACACTTTCAGACCAACAAACCATTGCCGAGGACAACTTACCACTTTGAGCCTTCTCACCTCGAATCATCTATTACTTCGGATCTACAGCCTCAACACGTCAGCATCATGGCATCAGATTGAACTTCCTAAAGTCGAATTGATCATGTCTAAGTGGCCCATGCATTCATTCCCCTTGCCTCTTCCTCGGTAATGAGACTGGGGGGGGGGTAAGTGTTGATAAGATACCTTGGGTAAGGACCTCGCATAATCGACCAAATCCGCCAAGGCTTGCCTCTATAGGACTCGAGCTTAGCCCTTAATTACCCAGACTCATGAAGAACTGTAACAGCAAAAAAACTACAAGATAATGATAAAACAACTACATCCTAAATATTAAGAACACAATAACTCTACTCTCCTACACTTGCGGAAGAAGATCTCTCTCGCCAACTGATCTCCAACAGCCAGCTCCACTCTGCTATAAATACCAGACATCTACCCAACAGTAACCCTCTCTACAAACTCTACATTCTAAGCCTGTGTACTTAGTATTCTATTTGACAAAAAGCTTATTATTGACTTAAGCATCGGAGTGGCTACGCTGGATAACCCCCCGGTGTCCCTTCACTGTGCATTGTCTTGCATGCCCAGTACGTATAGACCTTAATTAACTACTGGCAAGAATTGAAGAACGACACCCACCATCTAACGATATTGTAAATATTATTGATATTGATTACACATCCAACAAAAGGTTGTAAAAAAAGATAAAAGGAAAAAAATATATAGGTTTCATAAGATACCCTATACCTTATAGAATCTATATGATACAGGGTACATACTGGTTTTAAGGTATCAAAGGATAGGTTATAAGTACAAAAACTTAGAACCTATATCTACAAGGTATGGTATAAGTAGAGTCTCAAACCTACCCTACCCACCCTATATCATTTACCTCTAATCATCATTGTGTAAAATTTTCATCTTCTTCAATTTCCATGATGAGAATTTATTCCCATCAAAATTTTCAATCCTAAATTTCACCGGAATTGCTTCTATTGTAATTGCTTCGAGCCACGAAAATAGCTTCCACCATTTTACGTGCACTATTATCATATATATGAATAGTACTCAGAATCTAGTAAGTGTAAAAATTATTATTATTATTATATGTACATTTAATGGCAACATATATAATAATTAATATATACACCAAATATTGCCTTGATACCACTTATTATAATATTGCCTTCAAATAAGATCGTATTAAAGTAAGATCACAACTAAATTTGAGAATGAAAATAATAATAAGATGAACTTGCATATTTTATGTGGAAAACCCTAAAATATTTAGGGTAAAAGCACATGCAAGGTGGAAGAATTTTATTATGAAAAATAATTGAAAATTACACTACACCAACTCGCTTTTTCTTTTCTTTCTTTCTTTTTTTCTCTTCTCTTCTCTTGTGGATAAGTTAGGGTGGTGTATAACCGTTTTAATATTTAGTCTTAAATTGGCAAACCAAAGGGGTTGTAGGAAGGTAATTTGTGGAATAGACTTACAACAAGCATTAAAGTAGATACAAAACCCAAAAGCTGACACTTATCACTATCGTGTTATCCTATATGAGTGTAAAACTCTAATCACTAGTTTTGAAAATTTTTATATTCCTAAGATCAATCGTAAGATGAATGAAGTAGTAGATTATCTAGTCAAGTGAGGACTCTAATTCCCAAGAAAATCATGTTTTTTGGATCATCTTCCTATGTTTTTTGTCTGTGTTTAATTCTAGTAGTTACAAATTGTTGTTTGTTATGAAGGACTCTAGCATTAGAGATCATAATCCCCATTCTCTTGATGTTAGATGATGTTTTGTGTTGTCTTGGTCATGTTCTATTGAATAGTGTTCGTTTCTATGCTAAACGAATTATTAGTTTATGTAATACCCCTTACATACCAGGTGATGAAATTATAAATCATCGAGATACCTTTTGATATAGTAGCTTGGAGTAGGTTGAAACTTTGAAGTTAAGTGTACTCAAGTTGGAGTAATCTCAGGATGAGTAACCTCCTAGGAAGTTACTAGATCAAATGATAAAACTGTACGGTGTTCCACACCAAAGCAGATAATACTTCGATGGAAGGAGTTCTTATCGAATCATTACAAATGATATCAGAGCAATCCACCAGTTGGAAGGGCGGAGCCCTGCCTGGTGATAGTTCTAGACCTATGTAATGAAACTAATGAGGACATTAGTTCTAGGTGATAAAATTCTAAATCACCAAAACGCCTTTTGGTGTAGCAGCTCGAAGTATATCGAAACTTCGAAGTTAAGCTCGCTAAAGCTGGAGCAATTCTAGGATGGATGACCTCTTGGAAAGCTACTGCATTAAAAGACAAAACGGTGCGACGTTCCATGCAAAAGGGAATAATACCTCGGTGGGAAGGGTTCTAGCTAGATCGTTACAATTAACCAAAAAAAAAAAGGCTTTAACTTTAATAATACAGATTACAATAATTATAAGCATATAATTTCACTATTTTTTATTTTTCATTGTCACATTTTCATTAGTGACATCTCTTAACAATTTATGATTTTTTTTTAATTTTATCATTATTCCTTTTTTTTTATTAATACCTGTTATCGCTAACAATCATTTTTTCCCTTTCAATTTCATATTCAAAAGGATTGTCAATCTTTTAAATGATATTTTTGTTTCGTATATAAATGTAAAATTACTATCAACAATCATATAAACTTACCATGTGAATCTGTAATATATCTTCATAAAATTATATTGTTGTATTCATATCATATTTAGGAAAAATTTATAAATATACAATATTAACATGTTAATTATGATAAAATTTTAAATAAATTTATTGTATTCATTATAATATATATAAATTTTATTAAAACTACTATATATTATAATATAATATGATTTAACAAAAAAATTAATTACAAATGTAACTACTTAAAATTAATATTAATTTAAACATAATAATGTAAATACAAACGCATAACTATAATGTATTGAACCAAAGATTCACTAATTGATTTTGATGAGAATAAAACAAAAATGGATTATTAAACTAAGTATCATTTAACTATATTAAGTTAATTGTATCAAATCAATTAATTTGCTTAATGATTAAATATATCAATTAACTCTATAAGATATTTAAATTTTGAGTGGTAATCAAATGATCTTAAAGTTAGATTACGAAGAGCATTTGTTTGTTATGTATTAAAGTTGATTACATGTGATATTTGGCTTACCAGCATGATGGCACAAGGAAAAATTAAGCTAACAATATAAAGCCCTGGATAGTCAAAAGAAAAGCCTTCTGATCCTCAAGAGCTGGCATACTGGTACACTTGCCAATGTTCGTGCCAGTAATAGTACTGCTTATGGTCATGATAGTAAGAGGATACTACCGTCATGCAGATAAGTTTAATTCAAGTAACTATTAGAGCATTTAATGTGCAATAACAAGAAAAACTCAATGAGTTTGTATAAATGCTTAACAACTTGACCAAAGAGAATTAAGAACTGATATTCCACCGTAATAAAAAAAATATTCTCTTACATTCTTTAGCTTTATTACTTACTATTTATCTTTTGTACCTTTTACTTACAATCAAACAAAAAGAAACTTAGTGTGTAGTGCTTAAGTGTTTATAAATTTTGTAATCTTGAGAGAAATAAAAATACTACAATAGAGATAGTTGTATCCAATAGTGATTGTGTGAACTTTTGTAGCTCATTGAGTATTATATTGAATAATTAACGTGTAAAGTTCTCGATTGCAAGCGTTTGTGGGTCTGTGGAGATAAAGAGGTGATCTGAACTTCATGTTATATCCGGGTTTAATTTTCTCATCCCTATTTTTTTTAATTTCCACATTCATTACTATATTATCATTATCTTGATCTTACTCATTGTTGTATTTAGTGGCTAATTTTGAAAAGAATTGTAATTTGTCCTTAAAACTCAATTTACCCTTTCTTGAGTTTAGCCTAATATTCTTCATGATGCATTTACAAAAACTAAATACAATAGTTCGATAAAATTTAATGTATAAAATAATTATTAAATAAAACTATATTTAGTACTAATGACTTAAGAGCACTTTTCTTATTATTATATTGACTAATGTATATGTACATAAATTTTGACATTAAATTTGTAAATCAACATTAATGATAATAAGCATTAGAAAACAGTCAATAAACAATTGATATTTTGATTTTCGTCGAATATTGATGAGAATTGATATGTAATAAATTAAAAGGTAAAATATACAATATTTTTAATCAAATCCACCATATAATATAAAATGATATGACTTGAAAAAAAAATTAATTACAAATGTAACTACTTAAAATTAATACATCACCATAAATAGAAATAATGTAAATGCAAATGCACAATCCAGCACAAGCACTTTTCTTAAAATAATAAGATTTAACAAAATATTTTAGATAATATACATAGTATACATAGATATAGATGGATAATATGATTTGGCAAATATAATTATGGATACTTGGATAGTTGTGATAGAAGGAGTTTTTATCAAATTACGAATTGACTTGAATTAAAAATTGATTCGATCAAATCTTACGCGTATTGAACAACTTTCTTACAGTTTTCACTTTAATATATATATTTATATCTAGATAGATAGAGATGTTATCTAGTTCTCATATGTGTAATTATATTCTATGATGTGTATAGACTTTTTTTTAATGGAATATTGTACTTTTTATATTTTAACTCATACCAGCAATATGTGATCAGGGATCGAGAAACTTTTATCTCATGTTTTCATCCGTTGAAAGGAAAGGCGCGATCTTTTAAAAGAAATAGAACTGATTTTTTTTTTTTTTTAATTGATAGATAGAAATCATATTCAATTTGAAAATGTAATTGACGCTACTCAAGCATAGTAGTCGTCTATGATGGAGGGCAGACCTGTTTAACCCACGTGGGGTATAAAAGATTTTTCATTGCCGTCCTTCCTATCGTAAAGTCTGTTACATTGCATTTGGTTCGCATGGTACTTCTTCTAAGTGCAGTTTTTCATTATGGAAGACGTACCAGGTTAATCCGACGTTAGAGTCAAGTGGGAAATTTCAATCCGTGCTCCATAGAAAAATATGTCGTTTTGGTAGGAAAAAGTTCCTATCAAGAAGGGTGGCTGGCTTTCGATAATTCGATGAATTAATAACTTCCAATTCTAGATTTACATGATTGACTCGGTTATTATCCTTCCCAGATGAATTTTCCAAAATTATTATTGTTCTCTTTATTATTTTATTATAGTAATTTTTTAATAAACTTATGTGGATCATTCAAAATACGTCATATGCTGTAGTTAACGAAAAAGTTACAGTGAACTAATAAAGGATTTATTTGAAATTTTTTATAAATATTAATAATTTAAATAGAATTTCGAAACTTTTATAACTCGAACAGAAAATTCACAAAAGATTTAGTACTAAATTTATATTTTACCTATGGATCAATTAAAAAGTCTTGTGTGTAATATTAACGAAAAAATTAACGGTGAACTAACTTGTTGAAAAGTTTTGAGAATTTAAATAAAAATTTTATAACTTTTAAATTGAATAGAAAATATGTAAAATATTGAGCGGAAAATATGTACCGTTCCCTTTCCAAAACTGTTAGTGTAGGCTGGCTCGATCTAATTGGACCAATTCAAGGCCTTTTGTTTTGATTTGGAAGCATCTGTCGATTCCAAGATGGTTTGTGGAATCATGAAATTGGTAGGATTCACGATAAACCGTAAAGTCGGTTCAACATTTGCGATGGCTAAGTTTATTTATTAAGCAATGATGACGGTACCAGATTATCCTTAGCGCACAAAACTTTTTTACTTTTTTTTTTTTAACAAATAACTAACAGATAACACATTCATATTATATATGTAAAAAAGATAAAAAAAATTTGGACTTTATATGTAGAAGAACACCAATAATATATATCTATAAAATCAAAACTATAATAAATTTTTTCAAAAAAAAAAGTAGCAAATATTGATAAAATAAAAAATATAATAAATTTTATAAATAATAGTAATGTTGAACAATTAAAATAATGGATAAATAAAATAATTACAATTATATAAATGAGTATAATAAAAAAATGACAATTGTATAATTAGAAAGATTTGTAAATAAAGGATGGTAATTAAGAAGTTTATGAGATATGTTTGAACTTTTTTTATTTTATAACTACCATGGTTAAAATTATAAGATACAAGTGATTAGTTTTAGATAATTAAAAAAGGGATTTTCTTTTAAAATAATAGATAATCGATTATAATAAATCCGAGTACTACTTTTAGCCCATCCTGAATTACTGATTCTCGAAATTGGGACTAGCTCGGGCCCCATGGTTCAGTATCAGTTTTGAGTCACAATTTTGTGAACACTGAATCAGCTTGGTTACTTTTTTCCCTAATTGCTCATTCGATTTTAGCTGTACCATTATCCTGAAATTTCATTTTAGCTAATCGTTATATGAACTATGATTGCACATATTCTCTTTTGGAATTAAGCCTTTAATGTGAAAGAATACAAAATTTATTTATTTATCATTTGACATGTACATATATTGTACAAGATATTATAATGTAAAAAAGTAAATCAGATATTACTATTATTCATACATGAAATATTTATAAAGTAATATAGCAAAAAAAAAAAAAACTGAAATATGGAAGCTGTCTTACCTCATTGTTAATATTAATAATTTTCACATCCTATAAGGACTTCTAGATAGTCCTATAATTTTCCATCTTCTATATATTTTATTTTGCTCTTTATTCCGCTTCACACCCTCCACTTCTTTGAATTCAGGCATCATTCAAATCTTCCTTTGAGTGATACAAATAATCAAAAAAGTGTTTGGACATGGACCAAGCTGAGCAAAACAAAATATATGGAAAATAGGACTAACGATCACTTGCATGCAACCAATTTAATGGAGCGATTAAAATAGAGAGAGAGATATGCAAATGGTGTTTAAAACTTGCATTTAACAGACAATATTTTTCATATATTCAATCATAAGTTTACATAAACCATGAAGCATAGAAGTGAAATAAATATTTTATCATAGCAGTTACCTTCTTCTCTTTTTAATTTTTGACTCTTTTTATCAACTTGACTCTAGTTATGCATTTTTATAGCTCAACATTTCTAGAATGACGATACAAAAAGAAAGTATTTGAAGATATGATAATATTTATCACAATATTGATAATGTAAAAATATATGAAAAGTATTAACACATGACACATTTGTAGGAAAGAGGAGTGGGCATGTATATGTTCATCTATAGATATGTATTGATGCAAATGTGTGTGCATGAATTTATAAGAAAGAAGAGGGTAAATATGTGATCCTATATGCGTGTGCGTGTAAATGCTATAGTTATTGCATTGGGTCTTTATAGTATTATTATTGGTGCAGTGTTTCCATTCTAGAAGATGGGTGATGTCAATCAAAGTTACTGTCAACTGGGAAAACTTAATCCCAATGTGGCTCCATTAGGAAAATACTTGTTTTTTTTTTTTTTTTGGTGGTAGGAAAGAGTCCCTACCAAAATATGGAAGAATAAGAAAAAGAGATGTCAATGTTGTTTGCAATATCCGTGAATATTTTTTATGTATTCAACCAGTTCACATGTACCATAAAGTATGAAAGCGAGATAAATCTTTTTCATCATAGCGTAGTCACTTCTTCATCTCTTTCAAGTTCTTAACTTTTTTAATTTGCCCGATTTCAATCACCTACTTTACTAGCTCGGAATTTCTAGAGTGATGATAAATGAAACACCACTCGAAGAAATGTTCTAATGTTTATTGCAATACGTATGTTATAAAAGACTTGTAAAATGGATAAATATATGAAAAGTATCAATACATCCCATATTTATGTGAAAACGGGAAACATATGTTTTCGTCTATATTTGTATTTGTACAAAAATAGGGTTTTATGTGCATAAAATTTATAGGAAAAAAGGAGCTGCATATGCCCTTCTTTTATGTGCTTGTATTATTACGTAGTGGATGATGTTCAATATCAAACTTTAAATTATCTTCATCTTTGTCGTGATTTTATTTTAGAATAATGACTTTATGATTAAAGTTAAGGGTCATTGTATCTTAAGATAATTGTGTGATAAACTAAGTGATTGTAGATCTCGTGTCCGGCCATCTTTCGGATTGTCAAGTTGCTTGAGGCAAGCAAGTTGTCAAGTTGCTTGAGTGCTTGACAGACATATTATCATGCATTTCCAATCACAATTAAACTTGACGTCTGTGTCTTCTAGAGTTCTTCAGAATGCTTGGGCTTGAAAGATGGAAATCATAGACAAAATAAAAAATAAAAAATAAAAAAGATATATATAGGCTAAATTCAAATTTGGGTCTTAAAGTCCGATAATCGAAATAGAAATTTATCCTTTGAGCTAAGATGATAGGACTAAGAGTAAAATTCATAAGAATTCAAGATGGTTAAAAGAGATTTAGTATGGTTGGCTTAAAGTAAGATCCGTTAGATCGATCTATCCAATCCAACCTTTCTTGGTTTGGTTTACATTAAAATAATAAATAAATTATTTATCTAAGTTTAAATTTATGAAAATAATCCACTTAAAATTCATTAATAAAAGGCTTCAATTTTAACTATTAATCCTCATCATAATCCAACAAATGAGATCAAATACTATTTTCTATAAATATCTTATTCACATCTTTATTTGAATAAGAGGAAAAACTCTCATCAACTTTGTTACTCTATCAGAAATTTATCTCAAATATTAAATAGTTAAACGCATCAAGAACTTTACCTCGTTCTTTAATGATTGTGAAGTTTAATGTCATTGTACTCCTCTGACTATCACTGTACGTATTAGAGTTTTATTAAGATTATCTACTTCTCTTTCTTAGTTTTGATTATCCTATATGTATAATTCAAGTTATTTTCTTGATTACATGTAACGTGACTTAAGACACAGCACATACATGATCATTACATCTGTACCTACACACCCACAAAAGACATACTAAATAATGTATGCCACATGTATATATCCTAAACGTGTATAACCATTAATGTCATTTATACATATGACAACATGGACAATAGTTGTTTTTTTTAAACTTATGTGGATTTGAATCTTAGTTATTTCATTCTGGGTAGTAAATTTTTATAAGAGTCTAAAAACGTAAATATTTATACTTCATATTTATATATTTATGCTCTCCAATATTTGATTATATACATATGTAGAATTGAAAAAAAAAATTATTTTATTTATTAACAAATATTCCAAAATACCCCTTAACATTTTTTATTTTTTTTTACCAAACATCCTGTTCTTGTACTTTGTATGAACCAGAAAGAATAAAAGTCCACTTGCCAGTTGCCAATCCAGTGAATGTGAATGTAATGTAATGGCTGATAGCTTTGTCCTTTATTTCACTTCAGGATAAAGATTAATGTTATTATTTGCGTATTGAAGGATACCTTTGCCTTTATTTCATCTCACGATAAAACTACTCATTGCCAGTGGAAAATATGTTTACCCCCGGGCATGGATATAACATTGGGTTTCGTTACCAAATTTAAATTATTATCCAAGGAAATTGCTGGTGACCAGGCAAGGAGTGGATCAATTTACTTTTGTGGGGGTTTGGCCGTGGAATGGGTCGAAAATTGATTTTAGGTTTAATTTTCTTTTTTTATATTTGAAAATATATTTAGAAGGTAAATTTATAAATCTATAGAATTAGTCATTCTAATTTCGATGAGGAATTTGATTTCACCTTTCAAGATGAAATCACGATTTTATTTTTGTATCATTAATTATTATTAATCAAATTTACTTATTTAACTTTTAATTTAATTATAACTAATAAAAGACACACGGGCATGGAATCACAATTTCATTTTCACATCATTAATTATTATTATTAAACAAATACTTATTTAACTTTTAACTTATTTATGACTAGTATACAATATACCCACGTTGCGAGTATAAAATAATTATTTGTATGAAAGTAGAAATTTGCATGCAAAGAAAGTAAGGATAAGATTGTAGTCGAGTTGAGTCGAGTCGATATAGTATTGGGCTCTTGCAAACTCAGAGCTCGAGCTCAGCAAAAGTTTGATCGACTTTGATCGACTTTTACATTTTAAGCTTGAATTCAACTCTGAAAATATATATGGCAAATTTAAGCTCGACTTGATTAACTCAATTAAACTGAAACTTTTATAAACTTTTCCTAACTAATATCATATTCACTTGTATTAAAATATATTAAAAATTATAGCAAACTCAATTAAGCTTGTGAGTTTAATATTTTAAAGTTAAAGCTCTAAGTTGACTCAATTTACCATTTAAGTAGCTCGAGCTTGACTCAATTATTATCGAATTGAATATAAATAAAACTCAAATCAAGCTTAAATAATTTACAAATCAGCTTTATTCATTTATACCCTTAATGGGATTTAGGGAGTAGGATTAAAAAAGGAGAGTAGGCACACGAAGTAGGTTGATGGGGAGATTAATGGCCAGAAAGATATTTAGAAGAGAGAGTTGAGATGAAAGAGAAATTTACCAAGTTAACAAATTTATCCATACTACAATATGTTTATAGTTTTTTAATTATATAAAATTATATTGAAGAACTAAATAGTAATTTTAAAGAGAATGCATTAGTGACGGTTACTTAAACCTCTTGAGGTCTTAATAATATAGATATTTAATAATTAAGGATATTTTTACAATATACGCATGCATTCATTCCATTCGTGGATATTTTCAAACACAATGATTTGTCATTTTGGTATTTGTTTCATTCTGTTTCGTTCTATTACATTCTAATCTATTCTATTTCATTTCATACTATCTCTATATACTAAACATGGTATTATTATTATTATTATTATCATTTAAAGGGCCTTAATGAAGGTATCCTATCACACTTGTTAAAAATACCGGAAAATGATAATAATTTCATTTAACATCAATTGTACGTTTTATTAGAAAAAAAAGTGACAAGTTTTTCCATTTGACGTTTTAATATGTACTCAGAATACTTGTAACGTTTTTACTTATTTCATTAGGCCTACCTATTGAAAAAGAAAACACTCCATTTAGCTCGTTTTTAGGAATGACATGTTAAAGGGTTTTTTCTTAAATAAAAAAAAATAAAAAAAAAAAAAGAAGAAGAAGCAGAAGGAAACAAGGTGTGCATGAAATGTGACAGATTTTTCTTTTTTCACCCTCCTAAATAATGTTTTACAAGACCTATTATCATTTGAAAAACCTATTTACATACCGTAGAAAAAAGGTCTTCTAATGTGATTTATTTTCTTAAAATTTTGAGTGGTTAAAATTTTTATTAGAATTCACAAAAATTTAAAAGAAAATTTTAAGAAACGTTTTATGAATGAACTTATAAATAAAATGGTGAATATCTTAAAAAAATAAAATTTTTTAAGATGTTAATATGTTATATAGAGACTTTAAATGAGTTTATTAGAAATGTACATATTTAATGGATTTTTAAATGTTATAGACCGGCAACTTTTTATATCGGTCGACTCATGGATTCCAATCGCGGACCAAGCGGACCACAAAACATGGATAGTTAAATGCGGATTAACAGGGTCTAGGAAGTCAACTGACTCATACAAATATCAACCGTCCATTTCACTTTTCCTTTTTTTTTTTTCCTTTTCCTTAGAAGCTTTCTTATATTGTTTCCTACGCCTATTCCAGTGTGGCCTTATAAATAAAGCTTAAAATGCCTCAAATTAAAATAATAAAATAAAGATAGCATAACAAAAACATAAATAATATAACAAATATTCAAAAAGATCACCATAAATATTTAAAAGATACAATAATTATTATAAAATGAAAAACATATTTGGTGCAACCACCCAGCACCACAATAAATGGGTATCCCATTTTCTTTTACAACTAATCTAATAAGAGTTTTCTTATTATGATATGGATTTTATTCTTAGACTTCAAATTTAATAAAGAAAACACATCGATGAGCTCTAGAAAGGGTGTTACGATATATTAAAAAACAACCGAGACAAGGTTTATTCTTTGCACAAAAATCAAATATGATACCTAAAGCCTACATTGATAGTGATTGAGGAGGTTATCTAGACACACAGGAGATTGAGGATGGGTTTTTATGTTCTTCTTGAAAATTCTATTATAGGCTAGAAATCCAAGAAGCAAACAACAGTTTCATGTAATTTAGTGGAGTCAAAGTATAGAGCTTTAGCTTGTACAACTTGTAAAGTGATCTAGTTGCTTGCTTTACACCATGATTTTGGTGTTTCATCTTGCACAATAGTGAAATTATTTTGTGATAATCAATCCACATTATATATTGTGAAGAACCCATTTTTCATGAAAGGATCAAGCATCTTGAGATAGATTTATATTTTGATCGAAACAAAGTTGTTCAAGGAGTAATCTTACTTATTCATGTACACAACAAGCTTCAATTAATTGATATTTTCGCAAAAGGCTTACCTGTTGATCATTTTAAATCATTGCTTAGCAAGATAGTAATCCTCAACATATATTGAGGGGGAGGGTAAAGACTTAAAGTGTATTTATTTTTTATATACGTATACATTAGCTTAGGCTTTTTGTATATAAATAACAAGGCTTGTTATTTAGTGTACCTAAGATTAGCATTTTGTAGCAGAATTCGATTAAGCTTTCTACATATATTTTGTAAGTCCTGTAATCTGATGTTTGAGGTTTAATTTATCAGATTTAGGGCAATTGGGTAAATTACCCAATCGAGCCCAAATTTTACGACGAAATTAAAAATATTAGTAAAAGTGATCATGTAAATTTGGATTTAAAAAAATAAATAATAAAATAATTAATTATTATAATATTAAATTATATGTATATTTCTCTTTATTTATCGAAAATGTATAAAATAAGTTTCGATAACTAAGGAATCGATAGAGATAAATTATATACATACTAAAAATCATAAAATAACNAAAAAATAAATAATAAAATAATTAATTATTATAATATTAAATTATATGTATATTTCTCTTTATTTATCGAAAATGTATAAAATAAGTTTCGATAACTAAGGAATCGATAGAGATAAATTATATACATACTAAAAATCATAAAATAACTTAAATAATATTTATAAGTATTTATTTGTACTATATACATATTTACGTGTAAGTAAAAATAGGTGAAATTACTTAAAATATCTTAAATATGCTAAAATAATACTAAATAATTAAAGAAAATTCATAAATAATTAAATAAAAATATGAAAAAAATGAGAAAATGTCCAAAGGTGGGTCATGGCAAGTTGGAAACTAAAGAAGAAAACCAACCAATTAAAAATAACCAACTAAAAAGCAAAAAGAATTAAAGATAAGGGACAAATGTCACCGATTAATTCACTAAATAATCAAGGCAGCCTTATGAATTTAGAAGCCCACCATCAAAACTCATTTTGGTCAATTTAGAATCAAAAAAAATTTAGAGAAAGGAGAGAAGAGAGGAAAAACCAAATTTACCAAAAATTAAGACATTAATGTGCAATTAGGGCTTATAAAGAGAACGTATACCCGATGACCACTTGGAAGTGGACAGCCACCACCACCACCACCAGACAATAGAGGCAGCATCCAACCTGGTTGAAAAAGCTACGGTGGCAGGAGCAAGCAACGCCATGAGTTCTATTTTCCTTCTGATTTTTGTTTAATTTATTAAAAATACCAAATAGTTATATAAAATTATGAAATTTGGTATTCTACAATATTTTTGTACATAGCTCTTAGGGAAAATATTATTTTGATAAAATTATGTCCCATGATATATAGTGTTTAAAAAATTACTAAACTTGAACTGGTTTTCGATTTAGAAATAAATGACCTTAAGAGTATGGTTTTAAGCTTAAAAATTTTGTGTAGATTATTTAGATGATGTGGAATAGTGTTATCGAGCCCTTTTTTAGAAATGAATTTTTGAAAATTTTAAGTAATTTTTAGGCCTTTAATATATATATATATATATATATATATATAATTGCGATTTTGAGGATAATAAATAGTTAATGGAATGATTACTAATTTAGTGTATAATTAGATGTTTTAGGATGTTAAATTATGACGTGGTATGATATTTGTAGTATTTAGGATGTTAAATATCATTATTATATGTATTATGTAGTATATATATAATAGATAAAAATGATATATTTTAAGTTAATTTTGTAATTTATAGCTAATTAGGTGTAATTTTGATTTAAGATAAAATTAAACATTTGATATGTTATTAGATGATGAAAGATGATATATATAGTATTAGAAGTGTTAAATAAGTAAAATGAGTGAATAATATGTAATAATACATAATATGTGAAACTGGAAACATAATAAATAGAAAATATTAGAATAAAATTGATAATATAATAATAATAAAATTATGTAATAAAGCTAATAGGAAACTTAAATTGGGGTAATTATATAAAAAATGTAAAATCTTATTACATAGAGAATAAATTCAGTAATTAAATTAAAATTAGGATGTACCATACGGATTAAAACAATGGTTAAAAACTAAAAGCGATATTTAAGATACCCAAAAATAATGTAATTAATTTTACATTATGGATCAGAATGATTTTTTAGAGTTTATGTATAAAATCTATAATTGAAAACCAAGTTAAAACCTAATTTAGAAACCGAATTAGAACCTAGCTCAAAATTAAGAATAATTGTAAAATATTTAAAAGCTTAAATAATTAAGTATAATAAACCCTAAACTGAAGATACTAATAAGAATTTCAGAACAAAACCTATTTATGGTAGTTATATGGAAATTGAAACAACATTTGCATTATAGGGATCAATAGTAATGACTTGTGTGAGTTGTATCTTGAGTGAGCAAGCGGAGAATCTGGGTAAGTTGAGATTAATACGTTACTATATTTTGGGTTACTATATTTTGGATTACTATTTTGTAATACTCAGAGGCTTGAAATTGTGTTTAATTGTGTTTGTTAGATAGTTGACCGTATGTATATGCTTATTTCTGAGTTAATAATGTCATTTTGATTTACTGCTTTGGCTTATATTTGTATAATTTGTTTGAAAGATTGAACACCTTAAACCGGATTTAATTAAATATATGACTTATAATTTTAAATCAGACTTGCATGGTAACCCATTAAGGGAAAT
Organism: Lumnitzera littorea; assembly: GCA_024138015.1. Classification (NCBI taxonomy): domain Eukaryota; kingdom Viridiplantae; phylum Streptophyta; class Magnoliopsida; order Myrtales; family Combretaceae; genus Lumnitzera; species Lumnitzera littorea. Next base: position 99,322,403 of record JAMXBB010000010.1, read on the forward strand.
ATTAGGGTTCTCCAGTCAAATACCGATTTCTTCGAAAGGGATAACACTGGATAGCATAATGAGCCCCCTTTTTATCTTTAGTCCAACTAAGTGATAGGTGAAGAGGTTACGGCAAGAGTGAAGTCAATAATTCGCAGGTAGTCGTGGGAAAAACAATGTTTCTATTGCACATGCTTAGGTTTGATTATAAGCCGTTGCATTAAATGAAAACTCTTTAACCTGAATTAAAGTCGATGTAATTTCTCTAATTTTACGATAAACCGGGCAACGTTGTGTGATAACATTTGTTTGTATATACATTGCATCTAACTAATTTGGTTGATAAACTTGTTTGTATTTAATATATAGTTTTAAATCTTTATCTTAACTTACTAAACGGTTAGTTGCTCACATTCTTACAGATATTATTGTAAGTACTAACTAAAAAACAACAATATAACTACCTTAAAGCTAACAACTATTGGATCTTGAAGAGTAAGGATATAAAACTAAACATCAGATATACTCTTAAGTTTAGATTCATTTTTAAAGCTTTTAGTATTAATTTACGTATTACTCAAATAAATTATGATTAGATTGCTAAATTTTGCAAATATACTTAGATTATTTTAGTGTAAACATGTCATAAGTTTATAAGTAAATAATATGTTTAATTTATTAATTATTTACTTCAAAGCGGGTTAATCGTGAATGCCTTATATAAATTAAGTCTAAGATAGTAATTGTAAAGTTAGTTTTTATCTTAAAATGGTTTGCACAACAGTACTGTTACGACTGCCACTTCGGGACGTGACACTTTTTCTCCTTTATTCCCTCTAATTTGTTCTCCATTGTCTGCAAATTGTTCATAAATTCATAACTTAGTTTTCATTTCTCTTTCATTTCCTATGTATATCGATCCATTTTATCACGTAACGTATAAAAAGTATACTTAGGTAGCGTTTGATTACCAAAATTAGACAGGATAAAAGAGAACTGAATAATACAAGTTCAAAAAATACAACATAGTATAACCCAATTGTAATACATTTGGTTTACATAATATTAAATATAAATTTTTATGATATCGTTTATTTGGTATATATAAGTATTAGACTAGTTTTTTATTTTAATATGTATACCATTGTCCAATATATATTTAATTATATTTTTATATTATGTAAATTTATCTACAAAGTACGATGTGAACGAATTACTGGATTCAGGTAATTAAACAAATTTTTGAGATTTTAAAAATACTACATTTTTGTCTAATGAAGTAAATTTTCATATCCTATTTTAGATGGGAGAAATTTTATGTATTTTGTTAAGTCTTTTAAGCTCTTTTTTGTTAAGTAATCAAGGTAAAATTGTAAACTAAATAACTGGACAAATAATTTTATTTAATCTTATCTTATAAATTTTATGCTTAGATGTTAGAACGCCATTAAGTTTTCCATTTTTTTTAAATAGTAGAATAAAGTGAACATCATACAAAAATTCAAAGGAATAATAAATGTAAAATTGCAAAACATAAAAAGGACGAACATGTAATTTTAGCTGAAAACTATGGTTCCCTTTAATTATAAATAAAAAATAAAAAGAATAATGAGGCGGCTTCGACATGTTCTCGACATCTCTTGCTTGAAAAAAGGAAATCTGCATCGGTACTCCCTAAAACTATTATTAATATTCCTCTGAGAATCAAATTCCAGGAATCTTTCACGTTGGAGTCATTTCTTGGACATCTCAGCTCTTCTCGCACCGACAGGCCTGACTTTACTGCTGCAAGGTCGCGTTTTAGCAATGTAACTATACGTCACTTCCATCAAGAAGAAAAACAGTACAAGTATACTTTCAATATATAAAAATAAAAATAAAACTTTTAAGCCTTTCACTTCTTGGTAATTATTTTTTCCAACTATTATTAAAAGTGATGGACTCAAAACTATTTATTGGTTTTTAACAATGATTTTATTTACCGTAATAATTGCCAGACAAGAATTGAAAATCAAATGATATTTTGAGATTATTACCAAAGTATTTTAAGTATATATATATATATACAAATTGAGTGCATGTATTTATGTGTATGCTCACCATCGAATCTTGTAATGGTGATGCAAAACCTATTAGGTTTTAGAGAACCAGCACAATGTAGCAAATATAAGTTCAAATGGGTACTAAAGTTGGTTTTAATATAACCATTTTAATGTTTAAATTAGAAAGATATAAGAGAGAGTATATAAAGTAAGAGGATCTCGGAAATACACTTGTACCATTTATTAACTTTTCTTATCTGTTGAAGTTGTTTCCAATTAGTATTTATTTAAGCTCATAGGTTAGGTTATACAGGCTTTGCTTGGAGGCTTACGTTACATAGAGCAAGTCGGAAACGAGATCTTAAATTAGAATTCAAGAAGTTCGACTAAGCTCTGATGAGCTCAACTTGTTCTTTAAGGTTGGAGACTTGGTATGTATATAGGTTAGGTCAATCGGGTTCTAGAGAGCTTAGCTTAGGCTATACTATGGTTGTTTTAGACTCTAGAAGGTCGGCTCATGTTTTAAAAATGTCAAACTGAGGTAATAGACTACATTGAAAATAACATACCAATAATGTGTATGTTGAATGATCTTTATCTACATAATTTATTGTTTGTAATTTTAAAAATTATTAGCTTACTATCTATATTTTATATGAATTTATACTCCTTCAATGAAATTGCCGCGTATCTTGATGCGGCTAATTGTGATATTTTGACCTAACCAGGGCCTACCACGTTTGTTGTAATTTATATATATGATCATTGAGTTGGAAATTTTAAATAAGATAGGTGGTAGATTGAATTTTCATTAAAATTAAAATTACGGTACCATTAACTACATTGAAAAAGAAAAAATACATACTGAAACGGATTTCTAAGTGTAAGTGCAAAGTGTTTCATTTGGCAAATATAATAGATTAAATTTTCATTATCACTCTACTAATGAATTATGATATTATGCAAAAGCAAATTCAATCATTATATGATTTCTAAAGTTTCTACACCGTAAATCATCATGTACATAATATCTATCCCACTTGTAAAATTGGGATGGTAATAAACATATCCCAAAACCATATGTCATGCAAGTACTTAAATTCTTACTTTTTAGGTCTCGTTTAGTTATCGTATTTTCACTGCAAAATAAAGAACATATTATTTAGGATAATGTTTAGTTTGCATATTCACCAATATTACGGAACAAAAGTGTCTCAAAGTATTGAATTAAAATTAATAATTTTTTACAATATATTTAATAGTATAAAAATCCATTTCACAGTATAAAATAAATATACATTCATACATCATAAATAACTTTACACCAAGTTTTTAAATCATTATACTAAATTTTATTTCAATCTTCTGCCAAAAGGAAAAAAAACTCTGTTGTAAGATATAATATATGAATGATTAATTTTTTTAATTTTTAAAATTTATTCACTCATAAAAATTCATATATAATACTACGCATAACAAATAGAATTACAGTACCAACAAAATAGACATCAATTTTTTAAAGTACTGGTCCATATATATATTCACAACCATGTATCATCAAAACCATTTAGGAATACATAATCATCCTGCTGCTCATTTTATTCTTAGCACAATCCACGATGTTCTGCATATGATGATTTGGTGATGAGATTCAGATCCGGTGCTGAAAAATGTCTGCACATGCCATTATCGGCTGATTCGCATGTGCAAGATTCATGGGGTTGAAGAAACACTCATGTGGCTCCGCCATCATCATAGTGTCATCGTTGATATTGCTGTTATTACCATTACCACCGAGACTTCCATTGAAGAAATTGATGATATCGTTCATCGATTCCAATCTGTGAGTGAGTTCCTCCATCTGAGCTCTGAATATCGAGTTCTCGGACTCAAGCTGTAAGTAATGCTGGGTGCTAATGTCGATTTTAGACGATAATTGACGGTTCTCGTTCCTCAGATTTGTCAATTGAGCCGTTAAATCATCCAAACGCTTCTGTTTCCGCATACGCGACCGTCGTGCGGATTCCCGGTTCGAAAGCATTCTTTTTCTCTTTCTCCGATCCATCACGGCTTGCAGATCTTCTTCAGAGCCGGAGTTGTGGATCGGAGACAATCCCGATGATGTCCCACTTGAAGAAGCCATTGAAAAAGAGAAAAAACGGGGAAAAACAGAGCAAAACAGGGGAGAAATCAGGGCAAGCGAAATTTAAAGGTTTTTCGAAGCGAAATCGATGGAAGAAGAGAAAAAAGATCAGGTACCTAGATGATAAATTTCTAGATTATTGATATATGCAAGCTATAGTAGTATATAATTATACGGGTTTTCGAGCAAACGCTATGAGACGTAATATAACCAGTAGAGGAAGACAACAGAGAAGGATTGAACCAAGTGGGTTCTTCTCCTAAACGAGGAACTTATGATATACCCACAGAGCAGAATTTCACTGAGAATTGGAGACATGGATCTCAAACATCAAAAACAAGCTGTTAATCATCAATCTGATGTTCTAAAGATTTCAACTTTATGATTAGCCCTGAAAAACAGGATAAGAAATACCAGGAAAAAAAAAAAAACAGAGCAAACAAAAGACGAGGTTGTAGATGAAGACGAGTTTCTTGTTATGAATACAAAAACGAAAATTTCTGGATATATAAAGAAAAACCCGGAATAAAAAGTGGAGTTCTTTGATTTGAGAAATCAGAATCAGTGACCGAAAGAGAAGAACAGGGGAAGAGAGAGAGAGAGAGGAATAGCTTCGGTAGAAAGCTATAGGGGCTTAGAGGAGGTAGAAAGATGGCATATTGTAACAAATATCAGTGGGAAAGAACAGAAAGATGCTAAAGAAGGCAAGAGGGGAGAAAGAATAGGAGGAGAGGACTCTGAATGGTTGGATGTGGAAATTTATAGAAAGAACCAAATGGAACGAAAAAATTAAAGTTAGATTTAAGAGTAAAAGGGGGGAAAAAAAAAAAAAAGGGATTAAAATCTATGGTCAAACAATCCCAGTTGAATAGTATCCTCTTTAGTGTTCCAACTAATCAGATGTTATTGTATCGAAGAAAAAATTTATATAACGGTATACGTGTTGAATACTATTTCTGCATAACTTTGATGGGATTGAGTAAAAGAATATCCAGAAAACATTGTGTAACAGCCTATTAAATTTTGACCATGGAATGGATACATAATGTATTTTAATTTTCTAAACTCTTATAAATTAATGGTATAAAAAATATTTGGCTTTTTCTATATAACAAAAAAGGGCATCAAAGGTAAAAGTTTTTTTTTTTCCTTTTCCTTTTTGAAGCTAATTATAAGAAAGAGAGGATTTGAGCTATAATCTATTTCAATAAGAAATCATTTATGGTGTTACTAGACTATAATGGTCATAACATTAAGGGTTAAAATTTAGAAAATAATAAAAGTATACTTAGATAAGTTTGATGATTATATAATTATCTATACTGAGATGAATGTTTAAAGATATTTGCCAATTCTTAAGAGCTTAAAAAGTATAAAGATAGACATTACCGGTTCAAGTGTATATGTATATTTGCACCAAAATTGAAGCTTAAAAGATTTTTTTTTTCATTTTTCCGAAATTATTTTCTAAAATCTACATAATATTAATAATTTCTACAAAGACATGGGATGCTATGCTTTCTTTTTCGATTTTCAGTAGTTGCCTAATAAAACAAACGATGCGTCATGAGGTTTTCAATAGTGTAAAACCTCTTCCTTTAATATTCCAGCAGTAACCTTATACGAAAATAAAAATAAGGTTAAACATTTATTTCACGCTCTCTCCGATCTCCACAGCCCCATATATATGTTTCCATGCCGTTCCTTTAAAAAAAAAAAAATTATAATTGTAGCTAGCAATCTATTTCCCAAACTAAATGGAATTTAAAAAAAAAAAAAAAAGAATGCACCATTTCTAAGATTACTCGTTGTCATTTTCTTCATTCAAATTAATATTAATCTTCGGGTCGTTTTACAAGTAAATTAAGCTAAAAGAAAACAAAAAATATATATATATTCATATAAAAGATTAGATAAAATATAATTTTGATATTGCATATTAATCTATAAACACAAATTCGTTGATTGAGGATGGATGGCTAGTAGATTAAAAGAAACAGAGGGGAATACTAACTTTATGGGGGGATAAAAAAAAGGAATTTGGAATCAACCATATTAAAAGAAAAGTTGGTTGGGGAAAAGGTTGATTGGGACATGTGAGGTTGAGGAACAGGTGAGACATTGAGCGTGCCTAACTTTTTTCTAGATCTAGTAGGAAGCCAACAGCAAAGGTATCGACGAAAAGCNAAAAAAAAAAATGTGTATTTATTTTTAGTTTTCGAATAAAAGATAAATGTTATAACATCTAATGAGTATAAAGAATGTCACGCAGACCTAGGTCATGCCACACTAAAAATGGGGAATCTATCTAAACATGTGAATTCGGATGGATTAAGGAAAAAACTTCTGTAAGTTGTTGTGATTCAACGTTTTATAAATTAAGAAAAATGACATTAATTGAACTGCACTTAAAAGTTATAATGACCTAAGCTATGAATTGATGGGTGCACTCGAACTGATATGAGAATAAAGTGTAAACAGATACTTAATAAAATTGCTTAGATTGCAAGGAAACATAGATTTTAAGGATTTGGCAAATTACATATTACACATACCATAATGGTGCAGGAGCTCCAATGTTTTTTACTGGTTGTTGCTGTTGTGTTATTTTTCTTTCTTATTAAATATTAAGGAAGATGTACGTAACTGAAATAATATGCATGAATGTCAGATTCCCTTCATGAAAAAGAAAAAAGAAAAAATCCATATTTTTTTAATTTTTATTTCATATTTTGGTGTTAATAAAAACAAGCTGTTATAAACTAGCAGTGACTAAAATTTGAAGCTGGTAATGATCGATACTGTCCATGTTGTAAATACGGATTATTGAAAAAAAAAAGTATATATTTAATTAGGTAAAGGAATTGCAATTTCTCAATTTACAATAATAGACATTCCACAAATCAGTTATAACTTATAAGGTAGGTAAAACGATTTTATTTTACTCATATAGAGTCAACCAAACTTTGTATTGTAATGCTTATACTGCATTGAAAATTATTTTGCCTTTATCCGTGTAATTATTTGTATCATGTAAACCATCTTCGATTTAATAGTTTTTTCTTTTCTTTTCTCTTTTTTTGTCCTTTTTCGGTTTCCTATTATTCATCTATCTGTAATAATTTGACGATACATTAGTGCTCGACAGCTGCTCGTGAATTACGACAACTAAAAAATAGCATCCCATGGGCGATTAGGTCTTAAAGTGGGTAGAAACACTAAAGAAATGTTTTAATGATGAAAATTGTTGTATTTATTAGATCTTCCCATTGTTTGAGTAAGTTTTACAACGGGTATAGATACTACGGAAAGATTTTGATTGTAATTTTATTTTTGTTCACTATATTATATATTATAATTTGAGGAATATGGATTCGAATTTAGTTTAAGAGATCAAATATTTATATTATTAAATTATAATAATTTGATTTGATTATAAATTTTAAATGGAATATAGGTAAAACATGATTATTTTAGTATTGTTGAATATGGGTTTATTGCTATGGTTCAACTTGGTTCAATCTGACCCGATTATGAAACCGGTCCAATCCAACTTTTATTAAAACCAGATTGAACTAAAATTGGACAATGATTAAAACCGATTCCACCCTTTTATCATTTAACTTTCTTATATGTCTGAATCAACCACTTGACCCGGATCGGATTTATTAAGATCAACATATATAAGCTCTGGAATCTTTTTCTAAGGTGCTTATAATTTTGTATAAGGTAAGGATTTCCCACTTTAGAGAAGTATTATTTGTAATTGGATCTGGTAAGGATAACAAAAGTCAATTAAGACTGCCTAACTTTTAACACATAATTTTATGAGATTTAGCAGTGCAAAACCGCGGTGTAATTGAAATTTCTTATCAAATCTGACCTCATATGATCAAATGGTAAGTGGAATTTAAAGTAAGACAGACTAAGTCTTCCAGATTTTTATTTAAATATTATATATTAAATAACTAAAATTAATAAAAAAAATTAAAATAAATCCATAAAAATAAAAAAAAATAAAAATATTTTAAAAATTTTCTAAAAAATATATCAATTTGCATATATATATATAATAATTGAATAAATTAAACAAAAAATTGAAAAATTATAATAAAAGAAAACGAAAATAACGTAGATGAAACTGTCGCAGTGGACTCACAGTGTGCCTAAATGTATTTGGTTAATAGGTAGTGACCAAACAAAAAAAAATGGGGTTTGCACTTGCACTCGGGATTGTTATGTTCACTAATATATCCTACTACTATGCTCCCCAATAATTCCATAAAGCATATAGTGCAATCGACTCATAACACCAATAACTGCAAAATAAGCTTAAATTGATTCTAATTCATTTATGCCATTCGAAATGTAATATAGTACCACATGTACATAAAACAATCATGTTCATTTAATCACATCATAAAATAGGAAATGACATGATATAATTAACTGCTTTGCTTTACAATTGAGTCAAGTTAGCATATAGGCATTATTTTCTCAACCAAAAGATGTAAATGATAATTAATATGTCTGAAAAGACACCCTTTCTATGATTTTCAGTTTGGGAAGAGACGGATCGAGACTCCTTTTATATGCATCTATGGGCTAAAGTAATATGGTTGGGGTGGCTGGAAATTATTGTTTTTTTATTGAACATCATTTTTCTTTTTTCTTTTTGAATTTTATTTAATTTATTAAATAAAATTCAAAAAGAAAAAAGAAAAATGATGTTCAATAAAAAAACAATAATTTCCAGCCACCCCAACCATATTACTTTAGCCCATAGATGCATATAAAAGGAGTCTCGATCCGTCTCTTCCCAAACTGAAAATCATAGAAAGGGTGTCTTTTCAGACATATTAATTATCATTTACATCTTTTGGTTGAGAAAATAATGCCTATATGCTAACTTGACTCAATTGTAAAGCAAAGCAGTTAATTATATCATGTCATTTCCTATTTTATGATGTGATTAAATGAACATGATTGTTTTATGTACATGTGGTACTATATTACATTTCGAATGGCATAAATGAATTAGAATCAATTTAAGCTTATTTTGCAGTTATTGGTGTTATGAGTCGATTGCACTATATGCTTTATGGAATTATTGGGGAGCATAGTAGTAGGATATATTAGTGAACATAACAATCCCGAGTGCAAGTGCAAACCCCATTTTTTTTTGTTTGGTCACTACCTATTAACCAAATACATTTAGGCACACTGTGAGTCCACTGCGACAGTTTCATCTACGTTATTTTCGTTTTCTTTTATTATAATTTTTCAATTTTTTGTTTAATTTATTCAATTATTATATATATATATGCAAATTGATATATTTTTTAGAAAATTTTTAAAATATTTTTATTTTTTTTTATTTTTATGGATTTATTTTAATTTTTTTTATTAATTTTAGTTATTTAATATATAATATTTAAATAAAAATCTGGAAGACTTAGTCTGTCTTACTTTAAATTCCACTTACCATTTGATCATATGAGGTCAGATTTGATAAGAAATTTCAATTACACCGCGGTTTTGCACTGCTAAATCTCATAAAATTATGTGTTAAAAGTTAGGCAGTCTTAATTGACTTTTGTTATCCTTACCAGATCCAATTACAAATAATACTTCTCTAAAGTGGGAAATCCTTACCTTATACAAAATTATAAGCACCTTAGAAAAAGATTCCAGAGCTTATATATGTTGATCTTAATAAATCCGATCCGGGTCAAGTGGTTGATTCAGACATATAAGAAAGTTAAATGATAAAAGGGTGGAATCGGTTTTAATCATTGTCCAATTTTAGTTCAATCTGGTTTTAATAAAAGTTGGATTGGACCGGTTTCATAATCGGGTCAGATTGAACCAAGTTGAACCATAGCAATAAACCCATATTCAACAATACTAAAATAATCATGTTTTACCTATATTCCATTTAAAATTTATAATCAAATCAAATTATTATAATTTAATAATATAAATATTTGATCTCTTAAACTAAATTCGAATCCATATTCCTCAAATTATAATATATAATATAGTGAACAAAAATAAAATTACAATCAAAATCTTTCCGTAGTATCTATACCCGTTGTAAAACTTACTCAAACAATGGGAAGATCTAATAAATACAACAATTTTCATCATTAAAACATTTCTTTAGTGTTTCTACCCACTTTAAGACCTAATCGCCCATGGGATGCTATTTTTTAGTTGTCGTAATTCACGAGCAGCTGTCGAGCACTAATGTATCGTCAAATTATTACAGATAGATGAATAATAGGAAACCGAAAAAGGACAAAAAAAGAGAAAAGAAAAGAAAAAACTATTAAATCGAAGATGGTTTACATGATACAAATAATTACACGGATAAAGGCAAAATAATTTTCAATGCAGTATAAGCATTACAATACAAAGTTTGGTTGACTCTATATGAGTAAAATAAAATCGTTTTACCTACCTTATAAGTTATAACTGATTTGTGGAATGTCTATTATTGTAAATTGAGAAATTGCAATTCCTTTACCTAATTAAATATATACTTTTTTTTTTCAATAATCCGTATTTACAACATGGACAGTATCGATCATTACCAGCTTCAAATTTTAGTCACTGCTAGTTTATAACAGCTTGTTTTTATTAACACCAAAATATGAAATAAAAATTAAAAAAATATGGATTTTTTCTTTTTTCTTTTTCATGAAGGGAATCTGACATTCATGCATATTATTTCAGTTACGTACATCTTCCTTAATATTTAATAAGAAAGAAAAATAACACAACAGCAACAACCAGTAAAAAACATTGGAGCTCCTGCACCATTATGGTATGTGTAATATGTAATTTGCCAAATCCTTAAAATCTATGTTTCCTTGCAATCTAAGCAATTTTATTAAGTATCTGTTTACACTTTATTCTCATATCAGTTCGAGTGCACCCATCAATTCATAGCTTAGGTCATTATAACTTTTAAGTGCAGTTCAATTAATGTCATTTTTCTTAATTTATAAAACGTTGAATCACAACAACTTACAGAAGTTTTTTCCTTAATCCATCCGAATTCACATGTTTAGATAGATTCCCCATTTTTAGTGTGGCATGACCTAGGTCTGCGTGACATTCTTTATACTCATTAGATGTTATAACATTTATCTTTTATTCGAAAACTAAAAATAAATACACATTTTTTTTTTTTCATACACTGGAGATTGTATAATTTATCTTCAATTTATATAACCTGAATCGTGGATGATTTATTCGTACCAAAACATTTGTTTTTTCCATTGTAATTAATCATCCCCGAAAACTACTGATAAATCACAGGACAGGCCACCTACCTCAGTTGAAAATTTCTGTACATAGTTAGTTAAAGTAAGCATTCATCATACCTCATCTTGTTCTTCTTCTTCTTTTTCTTTTTTATTCTTTATTTTTTCCTTTAGGAGAATAAATCAACATGATGTGACCTAGGATATTTTGGAAAATTGCTAGATCAAGTTGGAAACGAATCCTCTAAAACTATCTTATGTAAAATTAAAATTAATAGGATTAGGATTATTTAGATTTTTAAAATATATTATAACATTATTAAAACATCATCTTTTATCATTAACTATACATAAGGGCATTTTAAAGATATAAATTAGACCGTTAAGGTTTTTATAATCAAGTAATATGAATATTGATTCTTTAACGAAACTAAATAAATTAGATTCAATTTGTCACCATAATTATTATAATTGTATTTGAGGAGAAAAAAAAAAGGACATGAATTAGGATAATCCCCACTATAGTTATTGTAATTGTGTTTGAGGAGTAAAAAAAAAAAAAAAAAGAAGGACATAGATTAGATTATTTAAATATCCTTAGCCATCATCGTACAGATTTTAGTCCATTCACAATCGACTGGCGTGGTCACGTTGTCATATTGTTGTTCTTTTGCTTAGCAAACTTTTGTCTTTTGTTTCATATGCGAAGAGCGTTCCATTTACGTATTCAAGATGAATAGATAAAAAATATCATTCCATAAGACATGATAAGGTTCGACTGACTATAATTGTTTAAAACGTCAAGTTGACTAAGGAAATGTATCCATTTGCTGGAATTGTTCAAGATATCAAGTTCATTAAGGAAATATCTCCATTGGTGGACATTTCACAAATTCTTCGTTAAAGAAAGAAAGCAAACTCAATTCCTTCTGGCCAAGAGAAATTGAAACATGTAATTTCAAAGTCACATGGTGTAATTTAGTTTCAAATTTCCTCATCTTTTTTTGGAGAATTTCTAGTCATAAGGTATACATGTTATAATACCTCAAGAATTCAGGACATCACATACTACCACTGTCCCTAACATTTAATGACACATTAAATGTGCAATCAACTATAATCTCTAAAATATTCGTGCAACAATTTCTAAATATTTTCATAAATTTAAGTCTTTCAAATAAAATCATAATTTGTTTATAAATAAAATAATTATTTTGTTAACAATAATTATTAAATACCTAACTTATCAAATTTTCCTAAGCCATTCTTCAAGTAGCAAAGGTAGTTGTCTCTCTCTTCTCATCCAAAAAGCAATAATAAGTATCTTCACAACTTTAATAGTCTTTTTATATGTCAATATTTCTTACATCTGAAAAATATAAGGAGTAAGACGAAACTTAATATGTAACACACAAGCACATGTGTATGAGCAAACCATACAAAGTCACATTTGTTAAATGCAAACAAATAATTCACACAACAATTTATTTATTTTTACATCATCCAATCACACAACACACAATGAAGGTTCTCATAGCCTCTATCACAACACAATCCAATTCATCATTCTAATGGTTGGGCATGTTCTTCGAGCCCCTATACAATCCTACATTGGGCGTATCACTTTAAGTCCCATCTATAACATCTTAGACCTACTCTAGATTATTTCTAAGTAAAACTCTACTAAGTAAAACGTGTCGCAAGAATCATTGGGGTTACCCTCCCAAAGATCTCCCACTTTGGGTTCTTAGGCTAAGCTACACACAAACAGCAAGTAAGGATCATTTAAACTGGATATTTAAGTAGCCAATTTAAGCATATACACACAAAAGTATAAATTTCTAGCCTAACAATCACATACAACACCTAAGTGTTACGTACTTAGAGTCTCTCGAAAGAACTGGATCTATTTTAAGTTAAAAAGGGATAAAGCCTACATGAGTACCGGAACTTTGATATTTGTTCATTTTAATGCGTAAACTTTAAACTCGTTCATTTTAATACTTTAAATTTTTAAATGAGACAAATTTGTATATCTATTATAAAGGCTATTATTATAAAACGGTAGAATAATAATATAAGTATATCAACTTTCATTTTATTTATATTTTAATGCTCAAACTTTATTTTTTACTCATGTCGGTACTTTAACTTTTTAAAATGAAATAAATAAGTATTCTTTATAACAACCATTATAATAAAAATACTAATTTATCTCATTTTAAAAGTTAGGATACTAAAATAAACAAATTTAAAGTTTAGGTACTAAAACAAAAAAATATGAAATTTTAGGTACTTCTAATGGCTTTATCCCAACTTAGAAAGATAAATCTATAAAGAAATGATGAATAAATATCGCTTTAGTAACACTTTATAGTTTTTTATAGGTTTTTTAAAGGTTTTAGACAGGAATCCTAAGCTGAATAGAACTAAATATAGGTGAGAAAGACAAAAGGAAGTAGTTATAGGGATCACAATTGGGGATTATGCCTATGATCCTTTATAAAAGCCAAAACACAAGTCTACACCCTTAGACCATGGCCATAGACTTGACTGTAGTTCACCATAGAATGGCCATAGTCTAGATCATGGCCATAAACTTGTTCTTACCTCTTCGAATTTTCTTTTCTCTTTTCTCTAAAAGCACATGCGCATTAGATCCAATATCTAATCTTAACATTCACCCAAAAATATTGAAATCCTTGTTCCTTTCAACCCAAAACACAACAGACCACCCGCACAACACTTCTTAATCCAAAAACTTTCAAAAAAGGTAAAAAATTGTAGAGGTAGGAATATATTACCTTATTGATTGAGGCAACCCTAAGTGTTTCCTTGAGTTCTCTTGAACCTTCTTTTTGTTTTTTTTTTTCTTAATGGTTCGACTATAAAACCCTTGGAAATCACAAATACATTCCTTAGAATCAATTAAATTCCAAAAATCCACAATTGTTGTGGTACTTACCAATGATTCTTCTTCTTCTTTCTTGGTAGAATGTCTTTCTCCACCTGAATTTGACGGTATGTAATGGTTCTACATCCCAAACAACGTTCAATTTCTTATCTACTTACTAAAATCATAAAAGATGGGTAGATAATGAGCCTTACCTTAAAGTCTTACTTAGGGTTGTTCGGCTAACTGGGAAAATAACTCTTTCTCTCTACTTCTAATATGTATTTATGGAAATTGGCAAAGGGGAGCTTTTTAAAGCTAGGTCAACCATGAAACCCTAACCTTTTGAGATTCTTATTATGCTATCCACTTAAATTATTAAATTACCATGGTACCCTGTCTTTTATTTAATGAGTCTTCATTTTATTTTATCTTTCACTTAAATTTCTTGGATGTTACATCTTACTCCCCCCTTAAAGATATTTTCATCCTCGAAAATTCAACTATTTCTTGGAATAACTCTGGGTATTTCCTTCTTATTTCTTATTCTAGCTCCCTTCATTACCTCACTAAACCTTCCACTTCTCCCTAAGATTAACACTTAATGCTCTTAATCTCAACTTTTACTTCTCCAATTGTTATTTATTCCATTTTGTCTATGTTTTCAATCCACACCCTTCTTATCTTCAATAACAAACTCTTTCCTTCCAACACTTGCTTAGGATTATCACATCTTACTAAATTACACAGGTCTTCTTAGATTTAGTATATGCATCTTTTCTTGATACTTCCATCAAGTTTTCCTTCACTAGTTGTTACTCTTTTGGACCTTAACATACTCCATCACTTCCTCTCTTGAGATTTATTCCTTTCATCTTCAAGTATCTGTCTTGTTTTTAGATCTTTCCTAAGTCTACTATTAGTCTCCTAATTAAATAGTTCTTAGTAATACATATAGTCTCTTACTAATATTCATAAGACTCAATTACTTAGAGCTTCTCTTTTTATCTTATCTTTTGTTGTGTTGCTCTAATTATATCTTCACTATAAATCTTGCAATCAGGTGTTCGGGGTTCAGTCTGTGAAATTTAGGACAATTGGGTAAGTTGTTAATCGAGCCCAAATTTTACAACAAAGCTAGAAATATTAGTAAAAATGATCTCGTGAGTTTAGATTTAGTAAAATAAATAATTAATTATTATAATATCAAATTATACATGTATTACCCATTATTTATTAAAAACGCATAAAACGAGTTCTTATAACTAACAAATCGATAGAGATAAATTATATGAATACTAAAAATCATAAAATAACATAAATAATATTTAGGATTATTTATTTGTACCATATATGTATTTATGTGTAAGTAAAAATACGTAAAATTATTTAAAATACTCGAAATATGTTAAAATAATATTAAATAAATAAATAAAATTCATAAATAATTAAAGAAAAATCAAGAAAAATATGAAAAAGTGAAAAGAATTCCAAAAATGAGGTGTAACGTGCTAGGAATTAAATAAAAAATAACAATAAATTAAATTAAGATAATTAGAAAGTGAAAAAAAAAGAGGATAAGTGACAAATGCCATAAGAAAAATTAAAGAGGAAACCTAACCCCTACTATAAATATGTAACAACCTCCTCAAACTGCATTTTGGTCAGTTGAGCATCCAAAAAATTAGGAAGAGGAGAGAAGAGAGGAGAAACTAATTATAGAATAATTAGACAAAATAGTGTGCATTTAAGGCTTACAAAAGGAACTCACATCCGATGACCACCTGGAGAGGAATGGCCACCACCACCAGCTAGTAGACCCCATGCCTGAAGTTGCCAACAATGGTAGAGCTACTGTTGGTGGTTAGAAGCTTGTCGATTAGTGAATTCCAATTTCTCTTTTGAATTTGTTTAATTTAGTAAAAATATCAAATATGCATGAAAAATTATGAAATTTGGTTTTCCTATGTATTTTTGCATGAAGAATTAGGATATCAAACCGGATTTTTAAAATTAGAAGTGCTTATGTAGGTTCCTCAAGAATAGGCCTGATTCCAACGAATTTTGTTTGAATTTTCAAAAATACTAAACAATGTGATTTCGAGCAATTTTTGGTATACATATTCCCCATATAATGTATTTAATTTAAATAAAAATAATTTTTGATAAACCACACATTTAGTGTTTATTGAAATTATTTTTGTTGAATCTGCCATGTTTTTCATATGAAAGAAATAATAAGTTTTTAATTAAATTCCTTAATGAATCTGATTTATAATGATTTCTAAAGCTTAGTTATGATTTTGAGAATACTCAGTTTGAAACTTATAATTTTATTTGGTCATTTACCTAATTTAAGTTAATTCTTAGCAAAATCGGACCTAAAAATAATATTTTGGGATATAATACATATTAAACTACCTTAGTACTTCTCATGATCATAATATAACAAACATAATTTACTAAGTATAATAATTTTTCATAGCTTTAATGGAGCTTGGATACTAAGTATTAAATATTTGCTTAGCGTTTATGTATAATATGTAATAAATATATAGGTAAGGGAGTATATTAAAGTTAAATTTTTCATTTAAGGTTAATTAGGTATAAACTCTGATTTAGGATATAATTAGATATTTTGATATGTTATTAGATGATGAATGATGATGTATGTAGGGTTAGAAATGTTATATAGGTGATATAAGTGATTTAGGGTTAATTAGGTATAAACATTGTGGTTTACACCTTGAGTGAGCAAGTAAAGAGTCCAAGTAAGTTTGGATTAATACGTTATTGTATTTTGAAGTACTAATTTTTAGTATTCAGAGCCTTGAGATTGTACTTGATTGTGTTTGTTAGATAATTAAATGCACGCATGTCTATATATGCATATTTTTGGATGTCGTTATATGATTCTGGTTGACATTCTATATTGAAATTTATGTGATTTGTGTAAAACAACTGAACACCTTAAATTGTACCTAATTAAATATATGACTTGTAAGTTTAAAATAGACCTGCATAGTAACACAATAGGGGAAACGTTTAGAGTTTTCTGGTCAAATGTCAATCATTTCGAAAAAGATAGTGCTAGATAGTATAATGGGTCTCTTATTTATCCTTAATCGAACTGATAGGAGAGGAGGTTGCAGTAAAAGTGAAGTCAATGATTCGAAGATAGTCACGAGAGGAGTGGTGTCTCCATTGCATTAGCCTGAATTTGATCGTGAGCTGTTATATAAATATGAAAACTCCTCAACCTAGATTAGAGTGGGTGTAATTTCTCTAATATTGCAACAGATTAAATAACATTGTGCGATGACATTTACTTATATATGCATTGTATCTAACTAACTTAATTGATAATCCTATTTGTATTTGAGGTATAGTTTTAAGTTTCCGTCCCAATTTACTAAGCGGTTGGTTGCTCACATCCTTATAGATGTTGTTGCAGGCGCTAATTAGGAAGTGGCCATTTAATTGCCTTAAAGCTAGCAACTGTTGGATCCAAGGAAAGTAAGGATATAAAATTGAAGATCGGTTGTACTCTTAAAGTTTAGGTCTTAACTTTAAGTTTTTTTTTTTTTAATATCAATCTATATATTGCTAAAATGAATTAAGATTAGGTTACTGAATCTTGAAAACACTACTGAGATATCTAAGTAATAGTATGAATATTTCATATTTTTGTAGAAAAATAACATATTTAATTTATGAACTATTTACTTTAAAGTAGATTAGTCGTATATGCCTTATGTAAATCAGGTTTAAGATAATAGCTGTAATGTCAGCTTCTTTCCTATAATAGTTTGAACAACAAAACTATTATGATTCTACCGTTTTGGGACATGATATTCGTCATAAAGTTTCAATCATCTTATTTGCAACCATTCTCCATTTATATTTGTACTTCTATAACATTGATCGATAATCCACTACGACTCGAAGAATCTTAGGCTTATTGATTACTTTCCTAAGAACACCAAGTTACTACTAATATCTCCCAAAACAACGTATATAATTTATGTTTATCGACTTCTATCCACAAATATTTTCCTCTAGCTTCTCACTTAATTTATTTTGCAAATCCTCTATTTGAAATTTGGGTCTCCAATTCTCCTTTGTTAGATCAATACCTAGTGACTCAACTCATCTTATTTATTCAATGAGCTCCAACTTTACTATTGTTCATAATTTCAAAATTTAATTCCCCATTTTGATAAACCACCACATTCCATTTACTAGTCTTGGTTATAGCATTATTAACGCTAAACGATTGACCCAAAAATCAATACATCTCTCCTCAATACATTAAACTTCAACTCTTTTCCTCTCCATCTTTTAGCAACACAAACCATAGCCACAACGCTTCTTACAAATTCCATTCCATTTTGTATTTATGCTATTTTAATCTCCATGATCAAACATCTAATAGCCGCACCACCAATAGTCACTAAACTTCAACTTATCTTTAGTGAGTGTCCGCAACAACCACCACCTTAAACTAAACTCCAACGAGTGTCCACTGCACAACTAACGAAGAATGATGAAGAGGAGAAAGAGAAAATGAGAAGTGAGAGAAAGCAAGAGGAAATGATAGAAAGTGAGAATCAAAGAGAAAAATAAATGATAAGTGATGAAAGGTCCAATTTTGGAGAAAGAAACTGGAGAAAAATATAAAAAGTTGGAAGTTTTTTCTTTTCCTTTCACTCCATGAAAGAAACTGTAGAAAGAAATATAGAAAAGTTGGGACTATTTTTTCCTTTTAAGTCTATGAAAGAAAGTGAAGAAAGAAATTAAAAAAAAAAAGAAAGAATGGATGTGCTTATCATAGATATTGGTGGATGATTTAATAGACAAACAGAAAAACGGTTCGTGGTGACCAAGTTGAAGATGCGAGTACAGTGGTAATTTTAAACACATTATACATCTATTCCTCGTATGACTATTTTATCAAAGTGAACACCATAATAGTCATTACGTACCTATTCAATTCCTTGAAATTAAAATTCCAAGTCCATTCTATTCGATAAAGTAAAGGAGTCATAAGTTTTTAAGTCTATTGGCTTCTAATGTATTAATAACTCTTATAGGTAACTATTTGAATTTGCTCTAAATTGTATATACCTATTTAACTTTTTCAAAGTGATTTAAGCCCATTACCTTTACTAAGGCTTTTATCACATTTATTATCTCCCAGCATGAGTATTATAGAAGAAGAGTCTATGGTGCGGTTCAAACATCAAATAATATCCATAAGACAAAATTACCAAGCACCAACAATCTACATAAAAGAAATATACATATCAAGAACTTTGAAAGGGGAAGCACTTGACCTTTATCTACCCACTCTTATCATATCATTGTGTTAAGGATCATTTTACTAAGTTATTTATAGATCATATACCTAAACTTTGATACCATTAAATCTGTAATGCCTCTAGAACCTAAGACACCACAAACTGACACATGTCTGTAACCCCTAATGACACATTAGACGCACAATCAACTATAATCTCTAAAATATTCCTATAACAGTCTCCAAATATTTTCATGAATTTAACTTTATCAGATAAAGTCATAATTTCTTATGAATAAAAAAATCATTTATTTAATAATAATTATTAAGTAAACAGGACTAAAGTTCTAACTTAACAAATTTTCGTAAGTCATTTGTCAAGTAACAAAGGTAGTCATCTATCTATTCTAATCCCAATGGTAATAACAAGTATCTCCACAATATTAATAGTCTATTTGTGCTTCAACAATTCCTACATCTAAAAAATATAAGGAGTGAGTCAACGTTCAGAATGTAACACACAAGTACATGTACACGAGCAAGCCATACAAAGTCACATGTGTTGACTGCAAGCAAATAATTCACGCAACAATTTATTTGTCTTTACATCAACCAATCACACAACACATAACAAAGGCTTTCATAACCTTTATCACAACATAATCCAATTCATCATCCTAACGATTGGGCATGCTACCTTGAACCCCTCTACAATTATATGTTGGGCATGCCAATTCAAGCTCCATCTATGACATCTTAGACCCATTCTAGATTATTTTTTAGTGAGACTCTGGTAGGCACAACGATTGCAATAATCATTGGGCTTGCCAGCCACATGCAAGTGACAAAGCAAGGATCATTTAAGTTAATATTTAATTAGTTAATTTAAACATAAATAATATCTATATATATAGATAAGTATAATTTTCTAGCTTAGTAATCACATACAACACCTAAGTGTTATGTACCTAATGTTTGTCGAAAGAATTGGATCTATTCTAGCTTAGAAATATAAATCTTTAAAGAAACAATGAATAAAGATTGCTTTAGTAACACTCTACAATTTCTTAGAGTTTTGCTAAAGGTTTCTAATAAAAATCCTAATTTGAATAGAACTAAACTAAAGTTAGAAAAATAAAAGGAAGCAACTATAGGGATCATGGTTAGAGATTAGGCTTGTGATCCCTTATAAAAGCCAAAGCACAAGTTTATGCCCCTAGACAATGATCATGCACTTGGCCGTAAAGTTCACCATAGAATGACCACGGTCTGAATCACAGCTGTGAACTTCGGCTATGTTCTTGCTTATTTCATTTTTCTTTTCTTTTTCTCCAAAAACACGACAATATGCCCTAGATCCAACATCCAATCTAAACCTTAACCCAAAAACATTGAAATCTTTGTTCTTTTTAACCCAAAACATAATAGAACACCCGTACAACACTTCTTAGTCAAAAACTTTCAAAAAAGGTAAATAATTGCAAATGTGGGAGTGTATTACCTTATTGATTAAGACAACCCCAAGTGTTTCCTTGAGTTCTCCTAAACCTTCGGGTTTTTTTTTCCTTAACAATTCGATTGTCAAAATCTTGGAAATCACAAGCACATTCTCTATAATTCATCAAATTCCAAAAATTCACAATTGTTACAACACTTGTCAATGATTCTTCTTGTTTCGTCGTAAAATCTCTTTCTCCACCCAAATTTGACAATGCATAATGATTCTACATCTCAAACAACATTCAATTTCTTATCTGCTTATGGAAATCATAAAAGACGAGTATATGAGCCGTACCTTAGAGCTTACTTAAGGTTACTCAGTTAATTAGGGAATTAGCTCTTTCTTTCTACTTCTAGTTTATATATGTGCTAAATGGTAACGGAGAGCTTTCTAAAGCTAGGTAACCATTTGGCCCCAAAAAAAAAAAAAAAGCCTTGGTAATGAAAGCCTTACCTTTTGTAATTTCTATTATGCCCTCTACTTAAATTATTAAATTACCATGCTATCCTATCTTTTATTTAATGGGTTTTTTTCATTTTATTTTATATTTGACTTGAATTTTTTGGGTGTTACACCTGTATTTTATTATTATATGTAGGATACATTAAGTACTTCTTGTAAAATATTTTATAGAGATTATTAAATTTTGTATATAATAAATTTAAAATTCCTAAAAATCTAACCAAAATCAAGGGCAATTTGGTAATTTTAGGAGAAGGTTTAAAAAATATTATATAAAAAGGGAAAAAGAAGGGGAAAAAAACCCTTAAGTGAGTATGCTAAGCCCTAATAACATCAACCTTACCCATTTTGTTTAGAGTTAATGTAAAATTTGTTAGTTAAGCTTTGAACTTTGGGACATTTTGTAATTACAACCTAAAGTCTTTAAGTATTGAATTTAGTAGACAATTAAACTTCAAGATGCTAAAATTGCTACCTTGTATAACTCTTTTAACAATGTTAGATGAGTTGCTTTGGATGGAAGCTCGATAAATGTTATTTTTAGGAGCACAATCGAGGTGAGCTTAAGGTGGGTTTTATTAAACTTAAACCTACCCATATAGAGTTTGATATTTCTCATAACCCTATAGAAACCCTAAAGAGTTTTACCTCATATTACCAAAACCCGACCCACCTTATAAGTGCGGGTTGTTGAGTTCTTAGAGGATTCAAAGGAAATGGTTCGTATGGGATCAAGGATAGGGTAAAGTGGAAAGAAGTTGAGTAGGATTAGTATTACATTTATCGTGTAATGTTTCTCATCATGTTTTTTTGTAATCTCAAAACTCAATCCTAAACCTAATAGGATTTTGAATCATGTGCCAAAACCCGACCTCAAACCTTATTAGGTATTACCTTATGGGGTTTGTATCAGGTTCAACGGGTTAGATACTTTTTAATGATCTACCTAGTTGCATCTCTTGTCATTTTCTTATCGAAATAACATACAAAATTCAACTAGCTTTGCCTTATCAATTTTTAGCTTAGGAGGGAAAAAAGTAATAATGAAGAAACATAGCTAATTAGATTTGTTTTTATTAAAATATAGTTATGTATTAATATAAATAAAAAATTATATATAGCAATTCTTTGTAAATAAAATAAACATTGTTCCCTCTCCTTTTCTTGAGAAAGGATCAGTAAGTTATACACACTACGTAGAAGTACATAAGGTACATAACTATCAATCGGATTTAAACACGTATATTGAAAGAGAGTAATTACCTAAAAATCCACTATCTATATTGTCACATATTTATATATAATTAATAGTTACACACCATGTATACTTACACATAATGTCCATTACCCATTGATTCCTTTTTCCCTTTTTTGACATAAACTCTAATATCAAAACCATATATAAAAACATCACCATCAAACTCTACCACCTGCCTTTAGAATGACTGCCATTCCAATAGCCTTAATGTAGGCATTTATCGCTTACCTACTAACTTGTCCTCAACATCCTCTCTCTTTATTAATAGGAAATATCACTACATCACAAGCTATGTGGAGAGTAACATAATTAAGATTAGAGAGCAAATCAAGAGATTGGCCAAGAAATTGGAAACTAGTGGATAAGAGATTAGGATATGATTAAGGAAAAGTGAGGTTTAGTGGGTAAGGGAAGGGAGATGAGTTCAGGATATATATCGGATAGGTGAATAAGGCCATCTTTATTGCTAGTCTCTTGATGAGCTTACCAACAATGGAAGGAGTACTTGCTTATTCCTTGAGTGATAAATTACATAGCTTCATAAGGGGACATTCTTTGTTAAAAGGACATCCCTTAAAGTAACTTCTTTTTCTTTTTTTGGTTGATCGAATGTACTTTTTTAGATCCATAAAAAATAAAATATATAATGAAAATTTTGTGAAAGAACTTAAGAATATAGTAGTAAGTTTCTCAGAAAAAGAGTTTTTTAAATTGTTAATATGATACCTAAGAACATGAAATGGGTTCCTTTAAAATAAAGATGGCCTATAGAGGAAAGACAATAAGTGTTAGTGGTTAGGTTTTAGTGGTTGTGGGTTTTAGTTAAGGTTTCGTAATGTTGAGTTGTGGTTACAGTTTGTGCCACACCTCAAGTGTGTAAAGTCGTAACTATCTCTATATTATCCTAAGATAGAAGTTAACCTCATAACTGCCATCTTAGACTCATTCTACCTAAGGCAAATCCTCTTTAACCAATCGAAGCACCCAGCTCAACACCTGTTTTGAATAAAACCTATAATATAACTCTTGAACAATTTATATATATATATGTAGATATATTATTAGAGAATAGTTGTATATATAAGACCTATAAAATAGTTCTATACATATTTATATATATATGGTTTATACATACTGTAAACACCTAATTTTTGCCCTTCCATAGTCTTAATTTTTATTTTTACAAAAAGCGTCCTAATTCAAAAAAATAAAAATTAACAAATAATGAAAATACCAAAAAAATAAGAAAAGGAAAAATTATAAAGATTTCGTAGATTTTTAGGAAGTAATTTATATTAGGAATAATTAGTTTAATGTTAGTTTTAATTTTAGTTTAGTTAAAAATTTTTTTAGGGATTTAGATAATTTAAATATAATTTAATTGTAATGAATATTAAGAAATAGATCAACAGCCTAACGGATAAGTAGCGGAGCGCTTGGATGGGTTTAGTTGGAGGTTACAGGTTCGAGTCTCTATAGGCACCACATCCCATTTTCGACGCTTCACTGCACTTCACGCAAACCCGAAGGCAACAGATCCGTGCTCCACGCTTGACACTCCATGCAAATTCGAAGGCAGCAGCTTGACGCTCCACGCAATCCGAACAACACGCACAACATCCACAGCAAACGTTTTTTTTATTTATTTATTTAGTTATTATATTATGTCATTATCATTATATTATTAGATATAGCATATGTGTGTATATATTAGTTTAGTATATTTCTTTTAACATTATTCTGCTTTATTATATGATAGTTGTTTAATAACAATAATATAGATATAAATAATATATGTATATATTAGTCTAGGAATTTTTTAGGATTAGTTTTTGTTTAGATTTCTCACCTAGAAAATCAAATTTTTTTAGAAATATGAATCAATAAAAATCAATAAAATTTTTAGGGTATTTTAGAAAGTCTTTTAATTGTATCAAAAGTTAGGACCCGTTAAATTTTTTAAACTAAAATAAACTAAAAACGTAAACTTGGATGGTTTTTAAAATTAAAATAAACTAATACTAAATTTTTTTTTTAAAAGAACTACGATCGTCTGATCCCGGCTAGCGGGTATGTAGGCACCTTCGGGGCGACGATAAAATATGTAATTTTTCTAAATTAAAAAATCATTTTGATATTGATAAAATAAAAAAATCTTTAATCGACTTCTTTTCCATGGTTAGACATCTTTTCCATAGTTTAGATATCTTTTCTATAGTTTAGATGTTTTTTTTCATAGTTTAGATGTCTTTTCCATAATTTAGATGTCTTTTTCATAGTTTATATGTTTTTTTTCATAGTTTAGATGTCTTTTTCATAGTTTAGGTTTCTTTTTTATGATTTAGACATCTTTTCTATGATTTAGATATCTTTTCTATGATTAAGGCATCTTTTCTATGATTAGGAAATTTTTTTTTTCTTTCTTTCTTTCTTTCTTAATGTTTTAAGCATCTTTTCTATATAAAAGTTTTATCATGTAGAACATTGCATATTTCATAAAATCTTTAGGGTTTTTCTTGAAAATAAAAAAATCAACACTTAGTTATTTTTAAATAAAAATTTTAATTTGACACTTTTCAAAAATTAAGTTTTTAGGTTTTTTTTTTTATAATTAGGAATAAAAATTAGGCTTCTAGGAATTTTTCTTAATAAAAATAAAATGGTTAATAAAAACCCAAATTCAACCAATCATTTTTTATAAAAAGAACTACGATCATCTGATCCCGGTTAGCGGGTACGTAGGCACCTTCGGGGTGACGATAAAATATGTAGAAACTTAGGTTCTTTTTTCTTTTGATTTTTATTTATTTTTTTAAATATTATAATTAGAAAAATGATCCTAATTTCGGCAAATAGATAGTAGTACCCGTTAAGAGTTTAATAGGTTAGCCCCCGAATTCGGAACCCTCTGGTTCTTCATTAAATTTGAAATCAAAGACCGGTAGTCAAATCATAATCAATCCACCCAATTGGTTTCGATTTCTTTTTCTTTTCCCGACTTCGGTCGAGTGGCGACTCCAAAAATTATTTTTAATAAAAAACCGGAATTTCTCAATTTCTTTAGTCGAGGATTAATATTAAATGGGTAAGGGTTTAGTATTAATCAAGAAATGAGAAATTAATATTTTAAATAGAAAACCGAAAAATCAGACTTGACACATACAAGAAAGATTTACAAGACCAATAATTTTGCTTCTTATATTACATTATAGACCCTCAATTGAAACTAATGGGTCGCCTAGGGTGACTTAATTGATTTCTGTCACGCCCCGAAGCGGCAGAGTCGTAACAGCTTCCGCCGTATAAACCATCCTAAGATAGAAGTTGGCCCTTACAACCGCTATCTTAGACCTGATCTACACAAGGCGTCCACGACTAACCCGCTTTGAAGTAGACAATTTGTAATTTAAACAAATCATTTACCTAAGAAAGTGAGAAAAGTTATATATAATCACTATAATTCAGTTATTACATTAATCAGAAATGAAAAGTAAAATATGTATTGATTCTTCAATGTTTTTCCTCACTCCCTAGGATCCAACAGTTGCTAGCTTCAGAGTAGTTGTTGTCGCTTCTTAGCCAGCACCTGTACGACGTCTATAGGGATGTGGGCAACCACAGCTCAGTAAGTTAGGACGGAGGACTTAAAACTATACTATACACACAACAAGATTTTCGATCACTTATTAGGTGCAATGCATGTGCAAGCAAATGCCATCGCACAACGTTGTCCGGCCCGTTGTAAGATTAGAGAAATTGCGCCCGCTCTAATCCGGGTTGAGGAGTTGCCGTTAATGCAACAGCTCATGACCAAACCCAGGCTTGTGTAATGGAGACCTTGCTCCTCCCACGACTACCTTCGAACTACTGCCTTCACCCTCGCCGCGACCTCTTCTCCTGTCACTTAGTTTGACTGAGGATGAAGAAGGGACCATTTTGCAATCCCGCGCTATCCCTTCCGAAGGGGTCGGTATTTGGCCGGAGAGTCCTAAATCCCCTAACGGGTTGCCATGCATGTTCGATTATGATTACTGGTCGTATATTTGATTAAGTCCAATTTAAGGTGATCAATCATTACATACAATTCATACAACATGTGCCAAAGCAACAAACAGAATCATAGCATCACCCATAATCAAGCACATGCACACATTCAACTATCTAACAAGCACAACCAAGCATAATCTTAAGCCTCCAAAAATACAGCATCGTATTAATCCCAACTTACCTCGACTCCTCGCTCACTCACTCGAGGTCCGATTTGCTCAGGCCATCGCCGATCATCCCTATAACACGAACGTGGTTTTAGATTTTCATATAAATATTACAAGTTCATTTTATTCTATAACGCTTATTGTTAGGTTTTGTTTAAGGTTTAATATGCCTAATTATCTAGGTATTAAGTCTTTTACCATTATTCTAGGTTTAGGGTTAGGTTCAGGTTCGGTTTTCGCATCAATTTCTAAGTTAGGTTTTTAGTTCGATTTCTAAGTAATGTTTTAGATTCCAATCCTAGAATTCCGTTCCAACCCATAAGGTGAAATTAATCACATTACTTCCCGATCTCCTAAATACCATTATTACCTCTAATTAGTATTTTATTCCATCCGGTACACTTAAATCCCTATTTGTGTACCGAATTTACTCATAATGTGAGAAATTTTTACATTTTTCATATAATTACATAAATTCAAGTTTCTTATCAGATTTATTATATATCCCTATTATTTATATAATATCAATTTTTATCTTAATATTTTATATTTATTATATTTTCAAAAATTACACATAATGCATTATTGCATATTATGCACATAATGCATTTCTAATATTTCTATTACCCTAATTACCATCTCTAAACAGCAATTATTATTTCAAAATGTATAAATTCATCCTAAATCAGATTTTACTCCAATTTACCCTAATTTACAAAATTATCATAAAATGTACTATTTTTCCATATTACCTATTTACTACAAAATTAACCTAATAATTACATCTAATACTCTAATTGCTACAAGTATCATACTCCATCAGATTTTAACATCCTAAAACATCTACTTATTCACTAAGTCAGTAATTAATATCCTAATCACCTAATTAACTCTAAATTACCCATTTTATGCCTAATTTTAGGGCCTAAAAATTATTTAAAAATTTCGAAAATTAATTTTTGAAAACGGGCTTCATAGCACTATTCTATATCATCTAAGTAATCTACACAAAAATTTTGGGCTTGAAACTACACTCCTAAGGTCATTTATTTCTAAACCGAAATGTGTTCGGTTTTACACGATTTCTTCGGGGCCATATATTACGGAACATAATTTCATCAAAATAATATTTTTCCTACAAACTACATACAAAAATATCTCAGAATAACAAAATTCATAATTTCTAATTATATTTACTATTTTTACAAAATTACACAAGATTCGGGCTGGAAATCGGACTCACCGATTTGGGTGGCTCCGGCCACCGCGGGCCGCCGTAGCCTTGTCAGCCGGCTTGGGCGCTGCCACCACCGTGTGGTGGTGGTGGCCGTCCGCTTCCAGCTGCTCGTCTGATGAGGGTTCCCTTTAGAAGCCCTAATTGCATAGATTTTTCTAATTTTTTTCCAAACCGAATTTTTCTCTCAATTTTCGACTCTCCCTAATTTTCTCTGATTCCCAACTGTCCAAATGAGTTCCTGGATTTTTCCTGCTATTTATAGGGCTTTAGTGTAATTATTGTGCATTAAATTAGATAAGACAATTACTTTATCCCTTAAATTTTGGCTTTTGTGTTGCTTAATTCTTATTGGTTAATTTTTCTTTTTCTTATCCTGACATGCCATGACCAAGTTTACATCATTCCACACCCTTCTGATTTTTTTTTTATTTTTCCTCAATTATTTTATAATTTACCAAAAACTAAGCAAAGAATTAAAGAAAATTATTTGCTTAGTTTTTGGTAAATTTAGGTAATTTCGCGTATTTTTATCTACACGTAAATACATGTAGGGTATACGTAAACATTCCTAATTATTATTTTGGTCATTCTAAAATTTTTATTATACATATAATCTATCTCCAGTAATTTATTAGTTATTATATTACACTTTTCGCCTTTTCGGTAATTAGCAATTATTATGCTTAAAATTTGTAAATTTTATAGTCTCTTATTTCATTACTTATTTTCTTAAATTTAAGTTTACGGGGTCATTTTTACTAATATTCTTCTCAATAATTTATAATTTGGGTTTGATCGGATCTTTTAACCGATCGCCCTAAACCTTGGGTTCTAAGTTCAATCCTACGATTTCTTGGTTGAACTTTGAGGCTTACAATTTCTCCAATATAAAAAGAATTCTTAAAATAAATACAAAGAGTCTAAATGTATCTTCTTTTATCTTCACCCATAGCCTTATCAGCTATTACGTCCCGAAGTTGCAGAGTCACAGCAGTCCCGTCGTGTAAACCATCCTATGATAGTAACTGGCCTCACAATGCCTATCATAGACATGATCTATACAAGGCATTGACGACTCCTCGCTTTGAAGTAAACGGTTCAATTAAAAATTTAACTAAAGTTATAGTAAATATTAAAGCTTCAAGTCAACATGTATATATAATTACATACACATTATTGTAGAATTTCCAAGTGATTCTACATCATATCATAACGATCAGCTAATTTACATATCAAATATCAGTCTTTCAGTCTTAAGCTATTAATGAGATTCTAAATATACATTAACTACTAGGCAAATTGATCCTCATACCCCTAGGCTTTAAAACAACTAACCTTTGGATAGTTGTAGGGTAGCATATTACTTAAAGTATTCAGAGATCAAAACCTACAAAAGAATCTATACAGGTATGAGCAACTATAGCTCAGAAAGTTGAATCGGAGACTCATAAATATATACAAACACAAACAAGATTATCAAGCAATTATTTTCATGCAATGCAACAAACAAGTGTTATCACACAACGTAGTCCAGTTCGTTACAAAATTAGAGTAATTTCACCCGCTTTAATCCAGGTTGAGAAGTTTTCATGTTATGCAACAGCTCACAACCAAACTCAGGATTGTACAATGGAGATACTATTCCTCCTAAGATTATCCTTCGAACCAATGCCCTCATCCTCACCGCAACCTCCTCTCTTGTTACTTAGTTCGGTTAAAGATGAGAAAAAGACCAATTTACTATCTAGCTCTATCTTTTTTGAAGGTGTTGGTATTTAGTTGGAGAATTCTAACGATCCCCTAAAAGATTGTAATGCATGACAATTTAGGGTTTTAGGATCGAATAAGATTAGGTTCAATTTAGGGTGTTTAGACAAATTCACACCAATCCAATCATTACAATCATCAATCACAATACAAATTCCAACACAAAGTCAGATACACAAACACATACATAAAACTACTTACAATCACAATCATACACAATCATAAGTCTTTGAATACCTTAAAATAATACTCCCAATACGATGAAGTAATAAACTCAACTTACCTGGAATTCTCAATTGCTCAGTCACTAAATTGTAGGTTGATTTGTCTCCGGGTATCCTATAATACAAATACGTCTTTTTAATGTTTATACTTTGATGATACATATCCTAAGTTATAATTTAACTCACTTCTCCATATATACCTATTATTTACTAATAATTCACTCTACATTAGCTCGGGGTTCAGTTTTTGAATTAGATTTTGATTTTGGTTTTAAATTGTTTTTAACTACGAAGAATCCTAAATACGCTCGAATCATAATGTGAAATTAATCACATTAAGCTCGAGTATTCTAATATCACACTGGGTCTTAATTTAGTGTTTTAACCTATTTGGTACACTCTAATCCTAATTGGAGTACTGGATTTACTCCTAATTGGGGTACTAGATTTACTTCCAATGTGAGAGAATTTTACATTTTTTATCCAATTACCTAAAATTAATTTTTGTTTCGGATTTATTTTGTACTGATATTATTATCATATTATCCAATTTAACCTAATTTTTTCATATTTATTAAAATTCTAATTTCACCTATTCCTGATTTTCTACAATTACCACATAATTCCCAGATTAATTACACTTAACACTCCAAAGACTAGGATTAGGTTTTCACATAAGAGATTAACATCCTTAAACATCTAATTACCTTCTAAATTAGTAATTAATCATTTAATCACCTAATTAAGCCAAAATTATCCATTTTTTTCATCATTTTAAGGCTAAAAATTTACTTAAAATTTTCAAAAATTAATTTTAAAAAAATGGCTTCATAGAACTGTTCTATATCACTTAATCATTCTACAAAAAAAAATTTGAGCTCCAAACTACACTCCTAAGCCTATTTATTTCTAATTTTAATCATGCTCGGTTTTGTTTAATTTCTTAAGAATCCTATATTTACAAACGTGATTAAACTTAATCATTATTTTTTCCTAAATCTATATGTAATAAAACCTCAGAATAATAAATTTCATAATTTTTTGGGCAAAATAAATAATTTTAAGAAATTTTACAAAATCGGAGAAGATGTGAGACTCACCTGGTTCAAAAGCTTTTTCGCCTCCAATACTGGTTCGGGTGTGTCAGCTAGTCCAAGTGGTGGGTTTGGAGTAGGGTGGTGTGTTAGTTCGGCCTTCTTGCTCTATCTACATAGATTTGAGACAAATTTCTAAAACCCTAATTTTTTTCTCTCAATTTTTCCCAATTCCTAACTGACTAAATGAGCTCTGTAAATTTTCTTCCTGTTTATAAGACCTTGTAGGAATTATTATGCATTAATTAGGACAAGACAATGCCCATATTTCTTTCATTTTACCTTTTATGTTGCTTGTTTTTTATTGGTTAATTTTAGTTTCTTACTTCTCTTGCTATTACGACTTCATTCCCCCTTTCCTTTATTTTTTTTCTTCTGATTTTTCCTTAATTTTTTATAATTTTCTTTAATTATTTAGTAAATTTTTAGCTAATTTCGGGCAATTTAGGTAATTTCGCGTATTTCTATCTACACGTAAATACATGTGAGGTACAAGTAAACACTCCTAAATATTATTTAGGTCATTCTATGATTTTTAGTATACATATAATTTATCTCTAGCAATTTATTAGTTATCGAAATGCATTTTACACACTTTCGATAAATAACAAATAATATACTTAAAATTTGAAAATTTTATATTCTCTTATTTTATTACTTTTTTTCTTAAATTCAAACTTATATGGTCACTTTTACAAATATTTTTAGTTTTAGTTTATAATTTAGGTTTGATCAGATTCTTTAATCGATTACTCTAAACTTTGTGTACTAAATTTGATTCTATTGTTGCTTGGTTTTTCTTTAGGGCTTACATCAGCTACCAATTTGGAAATGGATGTGATGTTGTATAATTACTCGGGACTTATAAAGGGATCTATAGGGATATGAGTAAACCACATTTCAACAAGTGTAATGGAGATAGAAGCATGTGTGTATTACAAGGCAAATAGGATTGTCAATCAAGTTAGTCGGATGTAATCCATAAATAAGCAAATAACTTTGTACGACGTTTTTAGGTTTATCATGAAACTAAAGCAATTGCACATGCTTTGATCCAAGTTAAAAAAGTTTTAGCGCTATGTAATAATTCATGGTTGGACCCAGGCTTGTGCAATGAAAATATCCTTCTTCCTATAACCACTTTTGTAAGTCTTGCAATCTAGTATTTGGGGTTCGATTCATAAAGTTTAAGGAAATCAAGTAAATTGTTTGATCAAGTCTAAATTTTATGACGAAGTTATAAATATTAATAAAAGTAATCTCATAAGTTTGGATTTAGAAAAATAAGTAATAAAATATTTAAATAATATAATATTGAATTATATGTATATTACGGTTATTTATCGGAAATATATAAAAAGAGTTCCGATAACTAAAAAATCGATAGAAATAAATTATATACATATTAAAAATTATAAAATAACTTAAATAATATGTAGGAGTATTTATTTGTACCACATGGGTATTTATGCGTAGGTAAAAATACGCGAAATAACTTAAAATACTCGAAATATGTTAAAATAATACTAAATAATTAAATAAAATTCATAAATAATTAAAAAATCAAGAAAAATATGGAAAAATAAATAGAATTCCAGAAATGAGAAATGAGGCGTAGTAAACTAGAATTGAAGAAGAAAAAGTGAACCAATAAAATTAAGACAAATAGAAAATAAATTGGAAGAGGATAAGGGACAAATGGTAATAATTAATTCACTAAATAATCAAGACAGCCCTATAAATTTAGAAAACCTCCATAAAAAACTCATTTTGGGCAGTTTAGAATTAGGAAAAATTTAGGGAAATGAGAGAAGAGAAGAAAAACCAAATTTATAGAAAATTAGAAAATTAATGTGCAATTAGGGCTTATAAAAGAAACTCAAGTCCAATGACTACTTGAGGAGAAACGACCACCACCACTAAACGGTGGACCCTACGCTTGGAGCTTTTGATAATGGTAGAGCCACTACTAGTGGCTAAAAGCCCTTCAATTAGTAAATTTTGATTTCCTTTACAAATTTGTTTAATTTAGTAAAAATATCAAATATATGTGAAAAATTATAAAATTTGGTATTCTAGAATATTTTTGTATGTAGATTTAGGGAAAATTATTATTTTGATAAAATTAGGTCCCGTGATATACAATATTAAAAAACCTCTAAACTTGAATTTATTTTTTATTTAGAAATAAATAACCTTAATAGTGTAGTCTTGAGCTCAACATTTTTTTATATGCTATTTGAAGTATTTAAAATAGTGCTATGATGAGATTTTTTAGAAATCTATTTTCAAAATTTTTGGATAATTTTTAAGCATTAAAATGATGTATACAGTAGGTGATTTTGGTATAATTTAGTAATTAAATGGATAATTATTGATTCAGTGTATAATTAGGTATTTTATGATGTTAATATCTGTCATAGAATGATGTTTGTAGCATTTAGGGTGTTAGATGTAATTATTAGGTGTATTATATAATATATATAATAGATAAAATGGTATACTTTTAACTTAGTTTTGTAATTTAGAGTAATTATGTATAAAATTCTAATTAAGATATAATTAGACATTTTATATGTTATTGGATGATGAATGATGATATACATAGTGTTAGAAGTGTTAGATTAGTGATTTAGGGGTGAATTATATAATAACACATAATATATATATATATATATATATATAGGAAATCAATTAGTAGGAAATATTATGTCAAAATTGATAATATAATAGTAATAAAAAAACATAAAAGAAATCTTATGTAAAACTTAAATTTAGGTAATCATATGGAAAATGTAAATTTTTCTTACATTAGGAGAAAATTCGATAGTTAAATTAGGATTATGGTATACCATACGGATTAAAATGCTAATTAGAAACCAAATACGATATTTAGGATACCTAATTATAATGTGATTAATTTCACATTACAGTTCAGAACAAGTTCTTAAGGTTCCTGTATAACCTATAATTAGAAACTGAATTAAAACCTAATTTAGAAACCGATTTGAAAACTGAATCAAAACTTAGCTTAAATGAAGAATAACTGTAAGAGACTTACAAACCTGAATAATTAGGTATAATAAAACACTAAGTTGAATATGACAATAAGAATTATAGGATAAAACCTATCTATGGTAGTTTTGTGGAAGCTCAAACAACATTTGTATTATAGGAATTATCAACAATGATCTGTACGAGTCATGCATTGAGCGAGCGAGTGAGGAGTTCGGGTAAGTTAGGATTAATATGTTACTGTATTTCGAAGTATTAATTTATAATACTCAGAGGTTTGAAATTATAGTTGATTGTGTTTGTTAGATAATTGATTGTGTACGTTAAATAGTTGATTGTGTACATACCTATATGTGCTTGTTTTTTTGTTTAATGGTATGATTATGGTTTACTACTTTGGCTTGTATTTATGTGATTTGTTTGAAATGATTGAACACTTTAAACCAGATCTATTTAAATATATGACTTGTAATTCCAAATCGAACTTACATAGCAACCTATTAGGGGAAACGTTTAGGGTTCTTTGGCTAAACACTGACCCTTTTGAAAGGGATATTGTTGGATAACATAATAGGTCCTTTCTTCATCCTTAGCCAAACTAAATGACAGGAGAGGAAGTCGCAATAAAGGCAAAGTCACTAGTTTGAAGGTAATTGCTGGAGGAACAGTGTCTCCATTGCACAAGCCTTTGTTTAGTTGTAAAGTGTTGTATAAACATAAAAACTACTTGATCCGAATTAGAGCAGGTGTAATTTCTCTAATCTCATGATAGACTGGATAATGTTGCGTAATAATATTTGCTTATACATGCATTGTATCTAATTAATTTGATTGATAACCCTATCTATGTTTGATGTATAGTTTTAAGTCTCCATCTTAACTTACTGGGCAGTTGGTTGCTTATATCTTTATAGATATTGTTGTAAATGCTAACTAAGAAGTGGCCATGCAACTACCCTAAAGCTAACAACAATTGGATCCTAGGGAGTGAAGATATAAAACTAAGAATCAAATATTGATAACTCTGATTTTAAACATATTTCACATGATGATTTTATAGTATTTCCCTTACATTTTTTGTTTTCTTTAAAGAAATTGATACTTAATTGAGTAAAATTTTGATTTCAAGGTTTGAATGCGTTCTTGGATTGAAAAAAAAAAAAAAAAGAGGAATCAAGTTTCACTTAATTTAGAGTTCAAATGAATGAGTTATGAAGTTTTGAAGTTACATAGTTTGGGATACAATCGTGTCCCCAGGCTGTGTCCATCCAGAAAAATTTGCTAAGGTCAGAAAGTTATACGACCTGGAAACACGACCATGTCCTAGGCCGTATCTGGTGACGAAAACAGAAACCCTACAATACATTATAAAAGGACATACTAGGGTTTCGAAAAGGGGATTGGACACTCGAGAAGTGAAGAGACTTGAAGAGAAGGAGAGGAAAAAGGCGAAAGCAATACCAACTTCAAGATTGGAGAGATTTTTCATTAACCAAAGGAGTTTTTCATGTTTTATTTTATGCTTTTGTTGGAATTCGTTTTTAGTTTCATTATAATGGCTTAGAAGTCGTGTATTTAGGATTATAGAATCTAGGATTTCATGTGACTCTTGAGTTGATTTATAATTTTCAATAAAGTTTCTATCTTTTCTTGATTCAATTATGTTGTTTAATTGTTGATTAATATTTTTAGAGTATCAATTTATGATATTATGCATGATGATTAAGAAATTACATCTGTAATTAGATCTTGACATAATTGGAGGAGATAAGATACATGTTTCTTCCGGAAAGTTGATTGGTTGTGTGGGAATTCATTATACATTAATGCAATTCTAAGTTATATTATTAAGTGAAGAGATTCCAGTAAATAATTTAGGATTAGAGTTAATATGCTTAAGAAAGGTATTAACTTTAATTGTGAATCCCTCCGGTCAAGAATAATAGAAATTGAATTGAATATATTTTAAACGGTCACATGTTAAACACTAGGGGAAATAATTCCTAAATACGTTATTACCTTCTTAAAGTCGTTCTTAGTTTTATTGCTTTCTAAATTGCTTAATCAAGTCTCACAATTAGGTTAGTTTGTTAATTTTATTATTTTTAATTTATCCAACTCAACACGATTTTCTGGTTAGATAATAAAGCTAAGGTTAATATTAGTACTCGAAATCTCTGAGGGATCGACTCGGACTCACATCCGCTATATTAAAATTGATAGGTGCACTTGTCTGATATCAAATATACTCTCAAGTTTGGATTTTATTTTTAAAGTTTTTAATATTAATTTATGTATTACTCAAGTAGATTATGATTAAGCTTCTAAATCTTGTAAACATATTGAGATTATTTTGGTCTAAATATATATATATATATATATATATTATGATTTCACAAGTAAATAACATGTTTAATTTAAGAACTGTTTACTTCAAATCGGGTTTGTTGTAGACACCTTATGTTAATCAAGTCGAAGATAACAACTGTAAGGTCAGCTTTTATCTTAGAATGGTTTGTACAACAAGACTGTTACGATTCTATCGTTTCGAGACATAATAACCTTTGAACTAATGCCTTCAACCGACTACCTTCAAACTACGACTCTCAACTTTGCATCGACGTCCTATCTTATAATTTAATTTAACTAACTTTGAGGAAGAAACCATTTTAGTAATCCTTTTCCAAGGGGTTAATATTTAGTCGAAGGTCCTAATCATCCCTTAATGGGTTGCGATGCATGGCAGGTTCAATTTTAAGTCTAATATGTTTTAGTTTCGTTAGGCTATCATTCGATTTAAATGATTTAGTGAACATTGAAACACCACAATAAAGATTCAATCAATAAGCAAAGACGTATAAGTTAATGCACAATCAAATATCTATATGTATAAATAAGTACACATACTTATACCTCTAACTACTCTAAAAAAATACTTTGAAATGCAGTTAAGCATTGATTCCATTTTACCCTAAGTTTGCATTACTCAACAAGTTGCTATCATCAAGGCTTGACTTCGTCAACAATTCCTATATTATGATTGATATATTTAGTATTTATCTAAATTATAAAGATAATGGTAATTAATTACTATTTGTAGGGTTAAGCTTATAGACCTTAATTTTGATAGGTTATTGGGTGCATAGGGATCGAGGGGTTTAGTTGTTCTTTATAACGATTCTTATCTCTTAGTATTCTCTAATTTATCCTTTTAGTCAAGCTGGTTACAGTTCTTAATTGAAACATCCTCTAAATTAAGTAGTTTATAATTTTGGACTAAAGCATCCTCTCACTTATTCTTTGAATCTACATTAGTTGAAATTCTCATCTAAACACTCTCTAATTCAATCTCTTTGTAGATCCTAAATCGAAATCTTATTCAACGAAGCTTCTAATATATCCTTTGAGTCTGCAAAACACCACCTAACTCACCATATTACCACATTCTCCTTTTCTTATAATTGGAATCAGTAATTACACACTTTGCATCTTTCGTTTATTCAACACTCAATGAAAAACTCCTTTAACTTACCCTTTAAATAAACAACAAAATCACATAGTTTATAGTTTTAACTTTGAGACTTATATATTTCCAAAGTTATCTATTAACAAAACTCATTCCAAAACCACTGTACTTTCTTAATTTATACCATAATTCAACAAGATCAAAACCCAATAAGGTAGGTGCAGCTCAGTACAGTATGTTTTATACCCTCTTATCGAATCAAACCTACTATTATAGTTGAATTTTTTCTTTTTTTTTTATAAATAAAATTTAACCATATATTTTGGTTTATAAATTTTTCAAACCTAAAAATAAAAGAATTTGGTCCAGTTCAATTTACAGTTTGAACCATTATCACTATTAAGAAAAAGAATAATTCTTGATCACAAACAAGAACTGAATTTGATTTTCCCTTTTTCCTAATGGAATCCAGATGCTCAAATTTCCCTTCAACATAACTAACAATATCTTAACAACCATATGTTAGGTTTTATAGATAAAAAAGAACGTAGCAAAAAAAAAAAAATATATAAAACTTATCCCAAGATCCATGTATGATATGCAATAAAAAATATATGTTAATAAAAGATTATAAAACTACATTTTCCCTGATGAGAAGTACCATTTATTCTTAAGGATGGAGTTCAATTGAAATTTAAATCCGATTTATTGTTTCAAAATGTGTTCACCATAAGAACTCCGAATGTAATCTCTTTCGTGGAATCCACACACATGTTAACAAGAACAAATTCTAATATTTTATATTGCTAGATAACTAGGATTAGAATTAGAAATAGAAAAACTAGAAAACAAAATATTATATATCTCTCTCTTGGTGTTTCTCTAAATAAAAAATCATTACTATCACTCTCTCTCCTACTCTTGTCTTTTTTAAATATTAACTAAAATTAATTAAAAAACCTTCCATTCCATGAACTTTTCAATTGTATAACAATTAAATACAGAATTAATGGCAAATAACATTTACCATGAACATTTTGATTACAATTAAATATGAAATTAATAAATTCCATATCATTTCAATTGCCACAAACTTTTCAATAGCAATTAAACATGTAATTAATAAATTCCATCTATTTATACACGAAAAGACAATAATAAAATACATAATATTTAAAAGGTACTTAACTGCAAAGATATGCTATACGATAAAATAAATTACTTCCAATTTATTATTTTAGATCAATTTATTCTAGCTTCAAAATAAATATCGACAAATTTTAGTATTCATTAAAATTTCTTGTTAAAACTTTGTTTCTATTAATAATGCTATAGTGTGCAACTCTCTAGTTTTCTATACACTGAGGTGATATATATATAAACATAAACCAAGGTAACCGTCTAACAAAAGTTATTGGTTATTCAATGTAATAGAAAAAGTATAAACGAGAAACCATTACAAATCGATTATTGTGTAATTAAATCTTTTCATCAAATGATATCCTAATTAAATCATTATATGTCATGTTATCAACGTTTAATCATTTTACTTGGTTTCTAAGATAAAATAGGCTTGATAATATTTGCCATGGCTACAGGCTTACAGGTTACTATCATTTTAACTAAGTAGCCCTAGATATCGACTCCTTAATCCAAAAAGAGTGATAAATTCTATCTTGACTCACCACAATCCTCTCTATATTTCTTATTGTACGCAATAACCGCATTATTTACAATCCTAATAAAGATTGCGTTTAATGTTATTAAAGCACGGCATTCCATATATAAAATATATGAATGTCTCAAGTCTAGAGATTATTTACGCTCGTTCATTTAGATAAGGGACTAATGGCATTAAACATCTGGTGTCCTCTCTTAGTAGGTCATATCTAATGTATTCACTTAACTTTGAGTACCCATTTGTATAACTTGGATATCTTTCATTCGGTTTAATGAGAATGACCCTGATTATACAACATGTTGATATAAATATCTATATTCCCTTCAGATATTTATTTGACTAAAACAACTTTTAAATAATATAATATAATGAAATCTCACTGATAATACACATTTATTATAATTCCATATATGCTTTGATTATCTATAGGACTTTATTATAACATATATACCAGCAAAAAAGTATATATATACGATAAATACTTGCTTTTTATAAATAGTATCTATAAATATATAAAAAATATCTTGACACATTATGTACAAATTACAATACCATATTCCACTTTGAAGGCTAGTTTTGATGGCAGTCATTCAAAACACACACACATATATATATATATTTCTTCTCAAGTGGATGAATAAAATAATAGTCAACACAAATAGGAAGCCTAGACAGTAAAATTAATTTTCACATTTTTGACATGGAGCTTCCCTTCTAAGCATATTGTGGATGTATAGATTTATTTTGAGGAAAAAAGTTTTAGCATTCCGTTAAAAAATAAAAGTGGTAAATTTTGACAACTAAAAATATAATTTTTTTTATTTATTTTCATAACATAGAACAAGTGCTAACCGTAACAGACTGTTACTCGACTCCAATTTCCATTTCCATAACTGAAGTAGCCACATGCTACCTCTTCCTTACATCAACTTATAGTCTTCTCTATCTATCCTCTCATGTCTTGTTTTGTAATGGTCTTCAAAGGCTGTCTTGTCCATGCCAAGAAGTTCAACAATCTCTTTCTCTCTCTCTAACACTTTCTTCTCTTGGTCTATTGGGGTTTTTTATTTTTCCTTTTTTACTTCTATGGCTCCTCTAGAAAGGGAAAAAAAAAATGCAAAAAAATAAACAAAATCCCCAAAATATCAATTTTAGGAAAATATTTCTAAAAGCATGGCACTTGAAATCTCCTTTAAAAGAGGTAGTTTTAATTTCAACTAAAATTACCTTTTTAAAAAGTGATTTTAATTGGGATGATAAAATCCTCTCTAAAAGAGACGATTTTAGTTTTAATACACATCTTTTTTTTTGTGATGTTGAATGATCATGGAAATCACTTTTTTAAAAGGTAACTTTAGTTCAAATTAAAATCGTCTCTTTAAGTGACGATTTTAAATATCCTAATCTTAGAATTATTTTCCCAAAAAGGTATTTTTTGGATTTTTTATATTGTTTTCCCTTTTCCCGACACCTCTCTCTTTTTATTTTGTCTGATTGTGATTAAAATAACAATTCTTTATTTTTTATCTCTTTGTATTTTCAGTTTATACTCTCTTTGATCCTATGGTTATCGAAAAGCATGTGGGTGTTAAAATCCTTTTATCCTTTTCAAAAAGCATCGGAGACCTCTGCACGAGGTCGGAGATTTGAAATCCCTCACGCCCAATCTGTGCTGCTAACTGAAATAAAAATTCATTGATCATAAATATGTTTAGTGGTTTCACGTGACGGGCTTTTCTTTTGTTAATTAATCAGTCGGTTCGGTTTGGAAACGCAAATGGAACTGGGATTTTACCAAACCAAATGGAAAAAAAATAAAATAAAACTGATTTTTTTGTTTAACTTGGTTTGGCTTTATGGTTAGATTTGTAGTTCGCTCTTTTCCTATCCAC
Source organism: Lumnitzera littorea (assembly GCA_024138015.1). Classification (NCBI taxonomy): domain Eukaryota; kingdom Viridiplantae; phylum Streptophyta; class Magnoliopsida; order Myrtales; family Combretaceae; genus Lumnitzera; species Lumnitzera littorea. The sequence goes on from JAMXBB010000010.1 coordinate 99,363,841, forward strand.
CCTTAGAATCCAAGCTATTTTCTTGGAAAATCAAAATATTTCCATTAAATTCCTATTTCTTCATCATTTATGAGCTAAAAAATTGACAAAATTAAGACAAGTATTTCTTATAAAACTTTTTATATAATATTAAACTAGATATTATGTGAAGTCAGTAGAAACCTGACCGCTTATTTAGTTTATGGTTGTCAGCCAAGCTGAGCCTAGCTTTTATAGGCTCAGGTTAGGCTTTTCTCAATTTGTTCAAAAATTATTGAGTTTAAGCTTAAGCTAAACTTTTTATCAACTTTGCAATTAAAGCTTGAACTCAACTCATTTAAATAAACGAGCTTTATCTTGAACTTAAACTAGGCTCATTTATTAATTGAGCTCGAGTGAAGCTTAATCTAAAGCAAACTGATCTCGAGCTTACTCACAAGCCTAAATATACAAAATTAAGAAATAGATATATAAATAGATCAATTAATAGCGAATAGGGATTAGATTTTATATCATATATTATCCTATAACATATTATATATTTATATATATTACATAGATATTAGCTTCTAGATTTTAATAATATATGATATATAATATATATTATATGTAAATTTGTAATATATATAAAACTTATAAGTCTGTTCATGAGTCTAAATGAGCCTACTCACGAGTTTGAACCTAGAGCTCGAGTTTGGTTTGTTTAAATAAACAAGATTTATCTTGAGCTCGAGCTTGACTCGTTTATTAATAGGATTCATGTCAAGCCAAACTTAAAATGAGTCGAGTTCAAGTAACTCGACTTACTTACAACCTTATATATATATATTAGCAAAAAAGGATAAATTTAATTATTCCACTGGCTTTTATGAAAATCATCTTTCTAAAGCTTATACAATGCATGTAAAACGTGATATAAAGAATACACATATTAATTGTTCAACTAATCATATCTACATGTTATTTATCATTTACTTAAGATAGTTATAGTTGTATATAAATAGATTTAGCATCTGGTTGTAATAGACTTATAGAAACACATTCTACAAATTCCATTGTCTTCTTCTTCTTCTATCTTCTCTCTTCTCTTCAAGTTTAGCTTTCTTGTCATGGTATCAAAGCTACCAAGGTAGTGAAAGAAGAAGATACTACTTCCATCTAAATAAAAATCTTTCATTAACATTGGTGTCCTTGGGCAAAAAAAGACAATAATAACAACAACATTGGTGTCATCTATTCTAACTAGATTGAACTATCACTCATGGAGTAGGGCCATGAAAATGGTACTTCTTTCTAAGAATTAATTGAAATTTGTTGATAATAGTATCACTTAGCCTAATAAATTAAGCCCTCTTTACTCAGTTTAGGAATGTTATAATACATTGATATTGTGGTAGATAATACATTCACTATTAGAGTCTATTGCTCAAAGTATCATATGGATTGATACAGCACATGAAATGTGGAAAGATCTTTAGAATCGATTCTCTCAAGGGGATTCTCTTAGGATTTTGGAGCTACAAGAAGAAATTTATAATTTCAAACAAGGTGCTTTTTCTGTTACAAAATATTTTACTTAATTGAAAATCTTATGAGATCAATTAAGTGTTCTATGTCCTTTTCCATCATGTAAATCTCAATCTAACTCTAATGTAAACACTACAATGAAACAATATCAAGACAGTGATCAAGTAATGTGTTTTTTAAAAGGATTGAATGATAGTTTCATGACCATAAAGACTCAAATTTTACTTACGGATTCATTGTCCAATATTAACAAGGCTTTCTCTTTAGTTATTTAACAAGAGAGACAACTTAATTCTAGAATTGCTCCAAATCTTAGAGATTTTGTAGTATTTGCAATCAAATTGATGGGGCAATTAAGTAAAAATTCATCATTCATAAGAAAGAATTGAAATTCTAATGGGAAAAAAAAATCGATACATTCTTGTTGTGAATTTACAAGTCATATTGTTGACATATATTATAAGAAGCATAGATATTCTCTAAAGTATAAAGGAATAAAGTATGATGTATCTTGGAAAATAAATCAAGTCAAGTTAATGCATAAAGAAGAGGATACAACAGAATTTGTTATAGAAAGTTTTGTAGAGACTAAAAATAAGCAATTTCCTTTCACAAAAAAGCAATACTTAAAGATAATGTAGTTAATCGAGGAACCTTCATCGATTCAGAAACATGAACCACAAGTGAATGTCTTGACTGCGAAATTTGAAGATTCTCAAGACAAGGCAAAAATGTGAGGTACAAAGCATTTTTCTTTTGTTTTTTTTTTTAACTAAAGGATTAAATAAATAAAATTGGATCCTTGATATAGGGGCAAGTGATCATATCACATGCTCATTAAGTAATTTTGAATCATATAAGTCAGTTCATGGTCTGCATGTTTGTCTACCAAATGAAGTACAAGTTCAGGTTATACATATTGGGAAAGTAAAGTTAAATTCTTTTCTGATATTAGAAGAAGTACCATATATTTCACAATTTAAATTCAATTTGATCTCAGTTAGCAAATTGACTTCAAGCATGAACAGTAGTATCATTTTTACATCAAATAAGTACTTCATTTAGGATATTTAAAGATGGAAGTTGATTAGATGTGCTAGGATGGTGAATGGCTTGCATCAACTAGATTTGGGACAAGACAATGATGAAAGATTTGGTGAAAATAAAAGGAATTTGAAGTATGGATGTACAATATGTAAGTTTGCTAAAGTTGATAATCTTTGACACTATAGGATGGATATATAGCCTTTTCAAGATTGAAAATACTTGCTCAAATGGATTTCAATATTATAACATTAGATGATATAGATAATTTTGTTGTTTTTCACTATGCAAAACAGAAGAGATTGCCTTTTTCTTAATAGTAGTTCATTTACTTCTAGTTGTTTCGAGTTGATATATGTAGATATATGGGACCTCTGCAAGTGCTAACAATCAATAATCAACATTATTTTTTTTACTATAATCGACGATCTTAGTAGAATTACATTGGTTTTTCGTAATGAGATACAAATTTGTTAATAACTTTTGTGAATCTTGTTCAAACTCAATTTGGAATAGTGGTTAAATGTATAAGGTCAAGTAATGGACAAGAGTTTAATGTCCTTGAATTTTTTTCTTCGAAAAGGATTATACATCAAATTTCATGTGTCAAGACACCTCAATGAAATGATGTTGTTAAAAGAAAAACCCAACATATATTACAAGTAGTAAGAGCTTTGAGATTAAAGCTGGTTTACCACTTAAATTTTTAGGAGAATGTGTACTTTATGAAGTTTATTTAATCAATCGTACGCCATCTTTAGTCATTAATAATTCAACTCCTTATCAAATTGCTTACATATGATAATCTTAAAGCGTTTGATTGTCATATTATGCATCCAGACATGACAAGAAGAAAACAACGCTTGATTCTCAAGCAACAAAGTGTATTTTTCTTGGTTTTATTTCTAAGTGAAAGGTTATAAACTTTATGATTTGGCTTAACAATGAATTTTCTTATCAAGGGATGTCATATTTCATGAGTAGATTTTCTCATTGATCCTTAACTTCAGTCTTCTATAATGGATTCTAATGTCATATATCCAACATTATCTCATTTACAGTTGAATTACTTTGAATAGTTTAAGTCTTCTTCAAAACATAATCTTTAACAAGATTCGTCTCTGAGTAAGTTATCTATGTCTCATTCATCTAGTCAACCTAGAAGATCAAATTGTGATAGAAGACCTCTTAGTTATTTGTAAGACTATAATTGTTCTCTCTTGCCAAGTCAAACACCCTATTCAAGTCCTCATAATATAGCTACTGTCTTTACGTATTCCAACCTTGATTCAACACATCAGAGTTTTGCCATAGTTGTTGACTTCCTTTAAGAGCCAAAATCATATCAAAAAGTTGTTAAGAAACAAGAGTGTAAAGATGCTATGAAAGCTGAAATTTTAGCCTTGGAAGTTAATTAAACATGAAAACTAGTTGATTTGCCACCGAATAAACAACCCATTGGATGCAGATGGGTGTATAAGATAAAATACAAGGCAAATTGTTCCATAGAAAGATACAAAGAGAGGTTAGTAGCAAAAGGTTACATGTAACAATTTAGGGTTGATTATTCAGATACATTTAGTATAATGGTAACAATGACTACAATCTAATTATTACTCTCCGTTGCAACTTCCCAAAATTGGTTATTATACCAACTAGATATAAATAATGCTTTTATACATGGAGATCTCAAGGAAGAAGCGTATATGAAGCTAGTCAATGGTTTTGAAACAAATCAACCTACTAAAGTTTGTAAGCTACTCAAATCATTGTTTGGCCTTAAACATGCTAGTAGACAATGGTATGACAAACTCTTTAATCCGTTGATTTCTTCTAGTTTTCCATAATCCTCTACTGATCATGGTTTATTCTTGAAATATAATGAAGATCATTTTATGATTTTAGTTGTCAATGTCGATGATGTTATTGTAGCCAACAATTCTTTAAAATCCATTTAAGGCGTTAAACAATATTTATGTAACGCTTTTCAAATCAAGGACTTAGGAGAACTTAAGTATTTTCTTGGTTTAGAAGTTACATGAAGTGTTAATGGCATCGATCTATCTCGTAAAAAATAGTCTTGATCTTCTTAGAGATACCGATTTCCATGATTGTAAACCTATCACAACCCATCTTTTACTAAACACAAAACTAATGAAATCAGATGGTACACCTCTTATATCAAATCCAACTAGTCATAGAAGGTTGATTGGTTGTCTTTTATATCTTACCAATACATAATCAGACATTACTTTTGCTATTCAACAACTTGCATAGTTCTTAGATTGTCCCATTGAGATGCATTTAAAGGCTACTCATCATGTTTTACGATATTTGAAGTCATCACTTGGAAAAGGACTAATTTTTCTAGCTTCCTCTAACCTAAAGATTAAGGCTTTTTAGCGATATCAATTGGGCATCATGCATGATGGAAAGAAATTTGTCACAGGTTTCTGTATTTTTCTTAGGGAGTCTCTTATCTCTTAGACTTCTAAAAACAATCCACCATGTCTAGGTCATCTTTTGAAACTAAATATCGAGTAATGGCTTTAATTATTTATGAAATTTAATGGATTTTTTTTATCTTATGCAAGATCTAGGTTTACTACATCAAGGAGCTGCTCTTTTATTTTGTGATAACTAGTCTGCTATGTGTATTGCTCAAAGTCAAGTCTTTCATAAATGTACTGCACACATTGAATTAGACCGTCATGTTGTTCGAGAGAAACTACAAGCAGGCCTTATCACACTTCTGCCCGTATCATCTTTACATTAGCTAGCTAATTGCCTCTTCAAACCGCTTCCGAATTCTCTATTCAAGAAGTCTATCTTCAAGTCGGGCATCTAAGATTTGTATGCTCTAGCTTGTAGGGGAATAACGTGATATAAAGATACACATATTAATTATTCAACTAATTATATCTACAAGTTAGTTATCAATTAATCAAGATAGCTTCAGTTGTAAATAAACAGATTTAGCATCTGGTTGAAATAGAACAATACAAACACATTCTATAGATTCCATTCGTCTTATTCTTCTTCTTCTTCCCCTCTCTCTCTCTCTTCCTTTTTTTTTTCTTTTCAAATTTAGCTTTCTTGTTAGCATGTACGTTATAAGAAGAAGACGTGTATATATATATACATAGTGCATACTTCATTTGTAATTATGACCTCAAAATATATATAATAAATATATGTATCAAACTTATAGTAGCATCCGAAACATTAAGTGTCAGTAAGATAAGGATATTTGTGTGTGTATATATATAGCTATATGATATATTTGTAAAAGTGCACTTACTTGTAACCGTCTTTACACAAATAGGCTCCTTTGTATCGAACTCTGATGTTGCTTGAGAAGAAAGTACACTAATGGAGGCCATGGAGAACTTTAGCTTCGATGCCTAATTGCCTATTTCATTGGCCTTGATTACGAAATTTGCTAAAGAGGTTAATGAATGGTATTTACATGGAAAAAAAAGAAAGAGAAAAGAAAATAATTTATAATTTAATTTTTGTCTAGAAAGTGGTTTCATATTGCTAGTTGAAGAAGCTTTGAGAAGATCATAATTGTAAGTTATCTATAATATTAAAAGGGTTATAATGGATTTGATACCTTAAATGTATATAAAAATAATAATATCTTTCATTTTATGAGGATTTTTCAACAATATCATTATTATTTTTTAAAGGATTGGTCCACTCTATATCTCAATTTTAATTTGTAATATTTTAAATATAAACCATTAAATTAATTATGAATTTAAATGTTTAGATTTGTAGAAATTTAAGTTAATAATGAGATTGAGGGTTAAATCGATCTTATCAAAATAAAAAAAAAAGGGACCTTAGAAGCTCCCCGTTTTATGAGTAACGCGAGATGCCACTCCCTATCTCACTCTTCTCATGTCTTTTGCCTTAACTCCATTTCTCCTAGTATGTTCAAACCTCTCCTAAGAATTATGTACCCAAAAACATTGATTTAGTATTATTTTTAGTATCTGTAGAGTTTTGCATGGATGGTCTTCATTCTAAAAAGAAAAAGGCAACTTTATATTTGGAAAGAATTTGATGTTATACTTTTATATTTTAGAATAAAATAATTTTTTGGGAGTTATATAAAAAAATTATGGAGAAAAATCATTTAGGAATATTATATTATACAAACATATATATGCTCATTTTTACTTAAAGAAAAACTACAATATATAATTTTTAGCATTTGTATAATAGATGTAAGCATCCGCTAGTATATTAGCAATGGTAATGGAAATAAAAAAAAAAAAAGAAAATGGTGGTATAGTTGTATTGATTAACCATGGAGGTGACGTGTTGTTCATGCATCATCCAAATTCTAAGATTAAGAGTTTTATTATGGATTTTTTTATGGTTCCATTTTTATTTTTTACGGGACTAATTCTACTAAATATTCTACTCTTAATTTGTACTAATTTGAATTTAAACTATTGAAAAAACTGTAAAATCAACTGTTTGGATTAAAAAAAAAATAAAAATGCATAATAGGGTAGACAATAGTATTGATCTTGTCAAGATAGAGGATAGGACAATAAAATCTCATGTATTATTGTAACTTGGACTTTAGGTACAATAAAACCCCAGTAAATTTATTAATTAGGTTTGGTTTTTGGTTGAGTTTTCATTCAAAACTTAGTGATAAGTTAGACATAATTTATATGTTTATACGTATTTTACATAGTAAAATATTTACTAAAGATGCATACTCCATTACTATACATGTCATTTTATTAATTTCTTTTCATAAATAATTTATCTCTAATAACTCATTTATCAATTTTCTTTTTTTCTTTAAATTAGAACTCAAATTTCACATTATGATATAAGTAGGTAATGTCAATATATTCACTATCATAATTATGTTAGTATTTTATTATTTGATTTCTAAGGTCCATGTATATGAGGCCACATCTACATATGGGTTCAAATCAAGATTTCACAAAATGGTTTAAATAAGAGATTCATAATAATTAACCCATAAAATTATTTAAACAACTTTATGAAATATCGGTTTCTTATTTGAACTTTTCAAAATGTTGATTATTTATTTGAACTTACCTCTAAATATCAACTCTCTCCATTGTAATTTTTCCTTTTTTTTTTATCATTATGGTACCATCATCAATTTTCCAGTTTAATTGAAGAACCCTCTCACAAATGCCTTATTTTAGGTGTATTTTAGATGCTAATGCCCCATTGGCTATTTTGTAGGTTTTCATTGTTATTTTAATATTTTATTTTTAAAATCCATACTTAGGATCTCTTTGACTAATGATCCTAACCCTATTGCAAAGTCCAAGCTTATACATAAGACTTTTACTATAGTCTAAAATTTTAAGTGCTAAAGTTATATTAGCCAATTTATGAGATCTTACAGTTGGTGGTTAATCACAAGCATGGGTCAAGATGGTAGGTTGTTTCCTTTATTGCCATTGGTCAAGATAGTGAAATAACACAATAAGAAAAAGGATGGATAAATCCTTTTTTTAAAAAAAAAATTAACATATGATTCTTATATTCCAATGTTTTCTATTTTTTGTTAAGTGCAATGAGATGTGTCTTGTAAAGATTGGTTGAAAATGTAAGAGCAAAAGTCAAACGGATTCACATAAATCCCATCTTTAGGAAGTAAAAGATAGGCTCATCTAATGTTACTAATCAAGTTATTTGAGGTAGCAACTTCAAGGTTTGAAGTACTGGTCAAGACCGTTGTAGTTTAATAGCAATGTTGCTCACCTACCATTGAGATAAACTAGAGTTTGAATCCCCCTTCCTTCATAATTGGCCAAAAATTAGAAAAAAAAAAGTTTGATTGAGTACTGAATTTAGCAATTAAAAAGTTTAGGTCATGAATTGCAAAATCACCTAATTTTTATGTACTAAATTTAATATTAACCTTATTATTTAGATATCTCAACTTGCTTTACAAGTTTAAAAGGAAAAGGGGGGGGGGAGGGGGTGGGGTGTGGGGAAGATGGTCTAAAAAAAGGAGAAGAACCCAATTTATATTTGAACATTTCCCAGTAAAATGATTGTAGAACGAGAACAACCTCACCAAGAAGACTTACGAACATAAAGATTTATCAATCTCTGTATTATAGAAATAAATGCTTGATGATGATTTGTAGTGGTTGTTAATGAGTTCTATCAATCAAGTGGATATTTGAACTCTAAATGGTCAAATGGGCATTTGCAATCTAATCTGTTTTTAGATAGAAATAACGAATAAAGTTGAGAGAAATTCAAAAGATTATAAATTTGAATATTGTATGATTTGCAAATTAATTATAGATTTGATTGAAAGGAAAATTAGAGTTTGAGCTTTTAATGAGTTTGAACTATAGATTTTTTTTAAACTCTTAGTTTATTTGACCAATAAAAGCGTTCAATTAACCGTACATTCCTATAAAATTTTGTTTTCTAAAACTTAATAGTTTAGTCTATCAAAATTGGGGTATGAACAAGTAATCTATGTTAAAAACTTTTATCTTGGACTTGTAGGAAATGTCAAATGATCTTCCACATCTACTTATGAAAGTGTCAAAAGGTCATCCTATCTAAGAGTCTATAACAATACTAAAATTATTTTAACTTGTTAAACCTTTCACGATTAAACATTTAACCAAACCAAGTTATAGGTTAAATGAACCCCTCTTTTAGAGTTAATCAAGTATTGTTAAGGTTTGATACTTATAACCAATGCAATTTAATAAGTAAATATGGTTTGATCTTATTTCAAGAATAAGTTAACTCTTTAGGCAATAGAGGTGATTAATTATCTGTAAATGCTTTATTTATAATAATGCTTGTAAGTGCTATGTATCCAAATGGCACGTCATTATTCGATTTGATTATTATATGTTGATTTCTTATTGATGGATAACCTGGCTAATACGAGATCAATATCAACTAATGAAGAGCAAAGTACGTGGGCTATAGACCCTTATGGCAGCTATTTAAGTGGCTTAAAATATTAAGATAAATTAATGTAGTGGAGATATAATATAAGATTTGAGATGCTTATCACCTAACATGAGGTAGGGTATGTAAGGTGGAAACCAACCAATAGTTGCCATTTAAGTAGATGGGAAATCGGGAATAAGCAATTTGAATTGGGAGATTTCACACCAACACTTAGTTGAGATGCATAAGTTATAAATGGCTATTACATGTTGGAAAATACAAAAGATGTGGTTACTCCATGCATATGTCACTTAATTGGAAACCAACCGATAGTTTCCATTTAAGTAGATGGGAAATCGGGAATAAGCAATTTGAATTGGGAGATTTCACACCAACACCTAGTTGAGATGCATAAGTTATAAATGGCTATTTCATGTTGGAAAATACAAAAGATGTGGTTATTCTATGCATACGTCACTTAATGTGAAGCTAAATATAAGCCATAAACCAACTATCAATGGTTAGATCAAATTGAGAGAAAGTGCAAACGGTCAAGACTAACTTATTAAAGGGAATTTGATTGTTGAATTGTTAATTATACTAGATTAATATCGTACGTTTGTCGTTTGCTTTAGTTTGCAGGTGCATTTCAAAAAAGGTTAAGCTATTGCTAAGCATTATTCTCACTCTTTGTGGGACTTCACATTATAGAAAATGATTTTTATCTTGGCAAGTATGACCTAGACTTTAGATTCGACAAAAAAATTTGTTGAACGTTTTCTTAAACTTACTTAAAGTCTTATTATTTTATGATATTTGAATTACATCAATAAGCTAATCACTTTGATATGATTGTAATATTTTATATCTTTACTTTGTGGTGGTTGGTATTAATGATATGTGGTAAATTACACTTCATGCAACATTAAGACATAGAGTTGTCACCTAAGTGGGACTCATACACGATTGTTTGGAATCATGTGGCATGTTGACAAGCCACCTTAGGGCTTTAAAGTGTGACAATAAATATTTAAGTAATATAACCAACGGTAAATGTCATTCTCACAAAGAGTCTCTTAGTCATAACAATCCGCTATAGGTGCTTAGTAATGTGTTAAATCCCTTCAAATGCTCATGAAGTGTTCCATACTATCAATCATTCCAATAAAACATAGTGTAGTCATTATAAAGGCTTTTCAAGTTCTATATAGATTTTGTTCTTATAAATGGAAGTGATGCTTTCAAATTATTTAAAAAGTTTTCAAGAAATTTTAAAATGAAAAAGGCTTATCAGTTATAAGTTTAGAATCAGTAATTACAGAGAGTTTGAAAACTTTAATTGTGCAAAGTCTTATAGGTCACAATTTTCTACCTCAATTACTCTTACTATAGAATGAGATTGTGGAATATATAACAAATGGCCAAAGCCTTACTAAACAAAAGCAGTACTATAAGATATTTTTAGCTAAAAGTAGCTTCAATAATGCGTTATATAAATCTATGTAATGTCCTTTATGAATAAAACCACTTATGAACTTTGCACACAAAAAAAGCCTATTTTCTTACTCTGATGTATTTAGAAGTATATGTTTTTTAAAAAAGAAAAAAGTAACACAGACTAAAGGTAAGTTTAATCAAGAGATGATGAATGAATCTTTCTTGGGTATTGTTTGAACTATAAAATTTGTCATGTTTTCAACAAATACTCTTTAGTTGTGGAGGAATTAACAAATGTAAAATTTCCAAAGAATTAAAAGATGATTTTGATGATAAAGATGTTTACATGTAATAAGCAAATTACTTTAAAATGATGAAATAAAAACTCTCAAAGAGCTAAAGATGGTGAAGGAAAAATTTTAAGTATACTATAAAAATTTTGATCAAAGCTTATTGAAAAAGTTAGAACAAAACTTTCAAGAAATTTTTCGGAAGTCAAAGGGCTTGGAGATACAAACATCTCATTTCATAAGAGTAAAATAAGATATTCTTTTCAATATATTAAAAATTAGTTTGCCTTACTTTCTAAAATTGAATAAAGGAAAGTTGAAGAAGCTTTAAAAAAAGTAAGTTTAGCTATGTAAGAAGAACTTTATATATATAGTGGTTTTTTATAAAGTATATTATTTGTTTGATATAAGTATTAAATTTTGTTTTTTGTGACTTCTTTTACCTAAGCAAAAATGTCAAATTAACTTAATTAACTAAAATTTTAAGTTATTGTTTTTTTGTTTATGTTTTGGTGTATTTGGATTACTTAAGTATTATATGCAATATTATTATATTCTTACTTTCTTTTTTTAGTGTATTTTTATAGTAGATCATAATACTAGCATTGACACTACTATCTAGCATTAATGTGAACAATAAATCTAAAGCTTGTGGAATTGGTATGACTATGGGACTGTCTGTTAACTTTGATGAACTTAAAGGTAAAAGTGGTAAAACATTTTTAAAGTTTAGTAAGCATTTATAAAAACAAAAATATAAAAAGATGGTAAATAGAGAGTGCGATATGAAAAAAAAAAAAAGAGTGAGATGAAATGGTTGTAGGATACAATATGCTAGTAGTAAATCCACCTATAAGATGTTATCTCTAGGTTGACATATGGAAAAGTATTATTTTCTCTCCAAGTATCATGATATGGGTGATATGGGTAATATGATCATGGATCAATATGGAAAATTAAAGTAAAAAAAAATAAAAATTCAAAGTAAAATTGTCCATGATATTTTATTAATGGAAATTATTAAACACAAGTTTCCATTTTCATTTATTATATACAGGCTAAGGCATGTCAACCTTAATTATATTCCCATTCATACAAAAATGACTATATCTAATCTGTAGAAACTCTACTTAGTCAGAGAGGAGAATTTGGAAAAAGGTTTTGGAATAAATTTTTGGTAAAGTTTGACCTTTGACCTATGGACAGCTTTCATAAGTAAGTTTATATGCATGTGACTGCTTAATTTGTCGATGAAAATTTAAAGTTTAATTATAAAATTCTTTCTTTCTATTATGTAACCTACTTCTTACTTAGCCCTTGAATTATTAAAAAAAAATGTTCAATTTTTTGAAAGATTAAGATATTGATAAAAGAGTTTTCTCTCTTACCTTAGATAATGCATTTGCTAATAAGCAATGACATACAAGTTATATTTTCAAAGACCAACTTAAATTACAAGGTAATGTATTGTGTGGTGGTGACTTTTTCATGTTAGATATTGTGTTAGCATTCTTTACTTAATTGTTAAAGAAAGCTTGATAATAGCTAATGAATCTTTGCATAAAATTATGGAGAGTGTAATGTATATGAAGAGGTTAGAAAGTATAACGAAACATTTTTGTGTATATTGAACAAGTTTAATATTTATGTTGGTTTTAGTTTGCATTTAGGTGTGGCCACTAAATGGAGTTCCACTTATCTTATACTTACTACTTCATTACAGTAGTAAGGTACATTTTATTGCTTTTAATTGAATAGCTCAATTACAAGTAATGTCCATTAATGAGAAATATGAAAGAACATAAGAATTGTATAGGTTCTTTGTCCTTTCAACACTCACAAATTTTATGTTTGATTCTTCTTATTTAACTTCAAACATGTACTTTTTGTAAGTGTGATGAATTTAGTGTTCTATTAAATGGGAACTTCACGGGTGAAGATTATAAGCCCTACAACTAAAAGTTTGGATTCGATACATAAAGTTTAGAACGATTAGATAAAGTATCCAATTAAGCCTAAATTATATGACAAAACTATAAGTATAAGTAAAAGTAACTTTGTAAGTTTGAATTTAGGAAAATAAGTAATAAAATAATTAAATATCATAATATTAAATTATAAGCATATTATCCGTTATTTATAAAAAATATGTAAAATGAGTTATAATAATTAACCAATCGCTAGAGATGAATTGTATATACACTAAAAATCATAAAATAATATAAATAATATTTAGAAGGATTTACTTATACGTACTTATACTCCATATGAATTTACGTATAAGTAAGAATATGTGAAATTACTTAAAATGCCCGAAATATACCAAATAATTAAAGAAAATTACAAAAAAAATCAAGGAAAAGCAAGGAATTGTCTAGATATAGGCTGTGGCATGTTAGGATTAGGAATAAAAAAAAATAACCAATCACATTAGTGTAAATAGAAAGTAAATTGGAAGAGGATAATGGTTAATTGTCAACAAAAAATCCAAAAGTAAACCCTAAACACCCTTATAAAATCATAAAACACCCATCACAATTCATTTTGGTCAGATATACATCCAAGAAAAATAGAGAGAAAACAAAAAGAGAGAGTTAGGGTTTTTTTTTTTTCAAAAATTACAAAAAATTTTATACAACTAAGGTTTGTAGAGTAAACTCATGACTAATGGCTACTAGGACTGAACCACCACCTCCTAGCCCTATCGATACCCTTAGGACCACCACTGGACTACTACTGGTGGTCGGAAGTCCATTGACAGGTGAGTTCGATTTCAACCTGAATTTTGTTTAATTTAATTAGAAAATTATGAAATTTGGTATTCTAAGACTTTTATTTTTGTAGATTTAGGAAAAAAATTATTTTGGTGAATTTATGTATGAAAATATACCATCCTTAAGAAATCCCACAAAGTCGAGTTTTGTTCGATTTAAAAATAAATAACTTTAGAAGTGTAGTTTTAAGCTCAAAATTTTTGTATAGACTATTTAGATGATGTAAATAGTGCCATGAAGAGATTTTTCAGAATTGTATTTTGAAAATTTTTAGATGATTTTTAAGTTTTAAAATAATGTATAAAATAGGTAATTTTGGGTTAATTAGGTAATTAAATGAATAATTATTGATTTAGTATATAATTAGGTGATTAAGGATGTTAATATCTGATGTGGTATGATAATTGTAGCATTTATGGTGTTGATGTAATTATTATGAGTATTAAATAGTAAATATATGTAATTTTAATAATATGTGGAATTCGGATTATAATAAATTGAAAATATTGAGATAAAATTGATAATATAATAATAATAGAATTATGTAATAAATCTGGTAAAAAGCTTAAATTAGGGTAATTATATGAAAAATGTAAAATTTTCTCACATTGAGATTTAATTCGGTAGTTAAATTAGGATTGTGATGTATCATATGGACTAAAACATTAGTTAGGGACTAAAAGTGATATTTAGGATACCCGAGCATAATATGATTAATTTCACATTATGGTTTGGAACGTATTCTTAAGATTTACGTATAATACCTGTAGTTGAAAACTAAATCAAAACCTAAATTGGAACCGGATTTGGAAACCGATTCCAAAACTAACTTAGAATGACTTAGCAATAAATAATATGTATATATGAAAAATTGAACATAACATAAAGTTTATATATTATAAGGATATAAATACTAAACGAGTATTTATATTATAGGACATGCGGAAACGAGTGACCTACGACAAATCTAGTGAGTTAACTGATGACTTCAGGTAAGTTAGGTTCAATACTTTATTATATTTTGGAATACTATTTTAAAGCATTTGGAGACTTAGGATTATATATGATTACAATTATAGATAGCTATATGTACATGTGCTTGTACATATCTAACTTCATGCTAAAAATCTATTTTGTGCTATGGGGATTATTGTGAATTGAGTGGTGCGAGATTGTTTGACCACCCTAAATTGAACTTAATTATAACCGACCTAAATACCTTAATAAGACATACATTACAACCCTTTAGCGGATTATTAGGATTCTCTAACTAAACATTTACATTGTCGAAGAAAATAGTACTGGATAACATAATGAACTTTTTTTTTATCCTTAGCCTAACGAAGTGACAAGAGAGGAGGTTGTGATAAGAATGAGGGCAATGATTCAATGAATAATTATGGGGAGAGGGGTATTTCCATTGCATGAACCTGAGTTTGGTTTTGAGCTATTGCATAAACATGAAAATTCTTTAAGCTAGATTAGAACAGATGAAATTACTTTGATTTCATAACGGACCGAACTATATTATGTGATGGCTTTTGTGTGTTGCATTGCATATAATTAATGTTTGAAAAAACCTTATTTGTATTTGTTATGCATTCTTAAGTCTTTATTCAAACTTACTGAGTTGTTGGTTGCTCATACCCTTATAGATTTTCTTGCAAGCACTAACTGATATGCTACTATAATTATCTTAAGGTTGGTTCCTTTTTAAAGTGCTATGGGGGAGTGAGAATCAACTGGTTGTACAATCGAGCCATTTAATGTTTTGCTAGTAATTTTAGGTTTACGAACTGATATTGTGATATGTTAATTAACAGACTATCATAGCATGTATAATTTCGTAGGATTATAAGACAATATGAATGTAATTACGTATATATGACTTATGGTTCTAGCTTTTTATGTAAATTTTAGTATAAATTTTAATTGAACTGTTTACTTCAAAGTGAAGAGTTGTGAACGCCTTATGTAACTCCTATTTACGATGGTAACTGTGAGATTAGTTACTATCTTAGGTTGGTTCATATAGCGAGACTGTTACGACTTTACCGTTTCAGAGCGTAAGAAAGATTTTATCATAAAGAACTTCTCAATTAAGATAAAACAAAAATTTGATAAATATTAAAGGAAATATAACATTATTCTTGCACTTGAAGTTGTCCTAAACCCTTGAATGGAGTTTAACTTTTTAAAGTTTTGATTCAATAAAATTGATTTGCTCATGTGTGAAGAGAAGTTTGATAAAATAAATAGCAAGTTATATAAACTCTTTGGAGAATATGACAAGAGCAATACAGGTAACACTATTTTTAGTAGCTCTCGAGTTAGATCTACTTAGAGGTAGAAGTTAAGGTTAGGGAGTAACAGGAAGTATGAGATTTGGAAGACATCTGGATATCAATTTTGTTACTCTAGATGTAACTTCAACAATTACCTTTAATTATATATTTTGGAATCATTTTTTTGTTTAATGATCAATATTCATTACTATTTTTTCCCTTAATGATGTAGGACTATTGTCAAATTGAGATTGAGACTACTATAAGTTCTCTTTAGATCTTCATCTTTATTGAATTAGTAATGAATATGATCTTCTATTCTCAGTTGCTGTGTTGGAATATTGGAAACTCGACGTCAAAAGACATCTAAACTTGTGCATCATGGTGTCTGATGTACTTGGTATCCAATTATTATAGTAACATCCTGTTTGCTTCCAGTATTGTTGTCGGTATTCTTACTAGGTACCGCTATATTATGCTTCTTGAAAATGTAAAGGTTTTAGTTTACATATATATATGTATGTGTATGTATATTGTCTTCAAAGATTTGATTATAAAGGTATTTTTTCATTTTAATTGCATTTTCTCTTATTTTATAATTTTAAACTTTTAATACTATCATCTAACTATGTACGTTATTTGGTGAATTGTAGATGAAGAAGAAGAAAGTCCCAAGAAAACATTGTTAAAAGGGGATTCAAATGTGATTATTGATGAAGAATGATTATTGTTGACATAACTACCTAGCTATTTGTTACAATGGTTTGCAAGATTAGAAATCATTATTTTTTGACAAGCTCCACTTACATTAATGTTCACATAATATGCATTTTTCAATTGGTAAGTTAGAGAGTATGTAAAAGAGTATTACGTGTGCAAAAGCTCTTAAATCACATCATAGTATCGATATTGTAGTTGTAAGAATTGAGTTAGTTGTTCTTGCTTGGTTGATATGGGCAAGTTAAGCTTTTTTTAGCTTAGGTGATTTGGGTGAGGCATGAGAAGTCTAATGCGAAGGCATATTTTAAATGTATTTAGTCAAAAATAATACACAGTCGATAATACCAAAATTGGCCTAGATTCTTTTAGTTTGCCAATAAAGTATGAATGTCTTTACATTTTGTACAATTTAAATGATAAAAAATAAAACATATTGTTTATGGGTTAATAGGTTGCTAAAATGTATGAATTGGGCTAAATAGAATAGGTCGATCTGTCTAATTCATCAAAATGTATAAGTGGATTAAATGAGTAGGTTAGATAGTATGTAAAAGAGCACTGCATGTCCATTACTTTTAAGTCGCATCAAAGTATACTATTGATATGGTAGTTGTAAGAATTGAGTTAGTTATTCCTGCTTGAATATTATAAATAATTTAAGCTTTAAGTGATTTGGGCGAGACATGATAGATGTAATGGGAAGGTATATTTTGAATTTGTTTAATCATAAATAATACACAGCCATTAGCACCAAAATTGAATTAGATTCTATTAGTTTTCTAAGAAAGTATAAATATCTTTTCATTTTATACCATTTAAATGATAAAAAATAAAATATATTGTTAATGGGTTGATAGGTTACTGAAATGTATAAAGTGTGCTAAGCAAATTAGGTAGATCCGTGTAATCCACCAAAATGTATATATGGATTAAATGGGTTGACTGGTAGGTTAAACTCGTTTTGTATTAAAAATAATTATTTTAATTAATATTTTTAAAACTATAAATAAAATAAAAAAATAAATAAATTATACTACACAGGAAATTTGCCGGGTTAATTAATTAATTTTGCCTTCTTTCCTACTCCTTTTCTTAAGGCGCTTCAAAATCTTAATAACTCGAGAAGCGCCAGGCTTCGACCCTTCGACCTTGGCATCTTAGTTTGAGGAAACACGACACAGCCACTCCAGCAAGAACCGTTTCTAGATCTCTAACAAAAGATTATCTTTGATGTAATAAATTTATATCCTGCCCTGCTCTTCCTTCCCGCCAAAACCCTAGAAGCGACTGTCCGTGGAGTTTGGTCCTCTGGATTCTGAACCCCTTCGCGCGATAGTGTGAGTGATATCCTCCCTTTGTTTTTTAATTTGATTCATCGGTCATTGCGCGAGCTTTTTTTTTTAATTATTATTAGTAGTTGCGGTGTTAGTGTTCTATTTGGCGGTGAATTTAGGATGTAGGGTTTTTGTCTTTTAATCGTTTAATTGCGTTGTATACTGTTTTGGTTCAATGTGAACTTGAGATGTAACTGCTTTTGAACTGCACATAATCCTAGAACCGATGTTTTTGTCTGGTATGTGGTCTAATTGATGCGTTCGTGATACCTAAAGGTGGGTTTTTATCCCCCCCTTTGTTTCAGTTTTGTTAGTAACAGACCGATAGTTAACAAATTAGTAACTCGATAATATAATTTGGATGACCGTTAATTAGTTCTAGTTTCATTGATGGTTAATGGAATGTAATATGACTGATTATGCTTGATTATTGTCTTCCGTGTTTATTTTCCATTGAAGTCGAGCACAACCGGGAAACTTTATTGGATGGGAGGGGTTTTTGCAAGAAACAAGTAATTAACATGGAAAAAAATATACGAGAGGCTGTCTGATCAATTTTTAACTTGGAGAGTACTCATGCATTTATAGGTATAATATTTTTTTGGGTCATTGTGAAATCTTCTTACCAAAAAGACAACAAAACTTCAAGTAATGTTTCTATAGGTTCAAGGAAATATATTATATAGTTGGCTGTGCTTTTTTTTTTTTTTTTATCCACACATGTGCAAACAGGAATATGATTATGTTCTTCTTCAAGCTTTTCATGTGCTGGGAATGTAACCAAGGTCTCATAATGATTCTACCTTCTAGTGAAGTTATGCCGGTGCTGTTGCTGCTGCTCTAAAATAGAGGCTGCTGGCTTAGTGTAAATAAAGAAAACAACTGCTTTTAGACATTCTTCTGAGGTCTAGTATGGACAACCTTTTTGATGACATTCTTGAAGTGCCTGCTGTGAACAAAGGTAACATCTCTTACACACACACACACACACCCCCGCCCACCGTCAATAAAAAAGAGTAACATCCTTGGTTTGTTAATGTTATTGGATTAAGCTGTTTTTAAATTATTTCTTGACAGCTCGTCCTGCCCTAAGCAAGTTTCAACCAAAGGTAAAAGGTGTGCCCAAAAAGGGTCCATCTGCATCTCATCCAACAAAGCCTCCTAAAGTTTCAGGGGAGGAAAATGTATCGCAAACCACTATTATCTCAGCTGTGACAAAATCTCTGGGGACTGTTCCTTCTGGAGATGACCTATTGCCGGATCCTCGAACCTCTTCAATATCAGAAATTCCTGATGATGTAGTGATGATAAAAACCCCACCTGAGCTTGTTTCACTACAATTGGATATGGAAAATGTAGATGTTCCACGTTCAGAGATTGCTATGTCTGACATAATAGTGGAGGAATCCTTGGGCTTTGGAAATATTACAGCAGAGGTAGGTTAACACGACAGAATTGACTTCACCGAGGGAAAAAAAATGAAAAAAAGACACACACATACACCCACACACAATATAATTGATTATGCTCTCTTCTACTGAGATGCTTCCTTTGATTCTGACTGCAAGATAATTTTGGGTTCAGACAGATCCTACTGGATTTGAGCGATATCCTGTTGGCAAATTGCTTCCTGTTCCTGCTACTCAAGGTATTGCTCCTTGCAATGAAATACTGTTGATTTCTGCTGTCATTTTCATCTAGCTTCAGTGATATTTTTGCAATGTACGACAGATATTGCTGGAATAAATGAAGCTTTGCATTCTCAGATGAGTGGTGGTATTACTGTGACCCAAGACATGGTATCCTGTCGTCAAGATGCTCTTTCTGCTGGGGTAGAGTTTCAAATCGACAATAACAGGGCAGAAAGCCAGGTGACAACCTCTTAAGGTCTTTCTGCAATTTTTATTTCCTTCTTTAGATATAATTAAACAATTTATCCACCTCCAGGAACATGACAACTTAGGTGAACATGACATTGTTAGAGAATCATTAGACAGTTTTCCAGAGCGTATATCTGCATCAGGGTTTGGTATGTGTAAAATATTGCTGTGATCATTCACTTTTCCTATTGTGCTGCCAATATCCATGTGCTGAAGTCAAATTTATTTCAGGTCAGATCAGGGAAGAACTTCTGCCTGATGTAGAGATAGAAAATGGAAGAGAGAAGCTTAGCGATGAAATTCCCCATCCAGCAGCTGAGTCCATTGAGAGACTAGATTCTCATTTGGTTCATCCTGGCAATGAACGCAACAATGAGGAATTTGTTCCTGCCTCTGCTGATGATGATATAATTGACTACTCAGCCCTAGGTTTTGATTATTCCACATATGATCCAAATGATACAAACCTTTTTGAACCTTCTCAACATGCAGCCAATGCCCAAGATGTTCATGCAGGAGTTGCCCCTGATGTGGATGGATCTTTGGTAAGCTTTTGGTAAAACTAGCTTTTCTTTTTACTGTTGTATAAGGTAGTATACTGATATCAATATGGATTGTTTCATTTGGCTGGATTGAATTTTCTTAGCAGGCCAAAAGCACTGCAGTGAGAGTTAACAAGCGAGTACGGCAGCCGAAAAAGCGCATAGCTGATGAGCAACTTGTTGATGGGTCTGATAATAGGGCTCATGATGATGGAAGCTTCTCTGATGAAGTTCATAGCTATTCTAATGCTGATGAAATAGAACATGACAATGATGATAGAGAGCAAGGATCATTGAAGAAGAAGAAAAGAGTTGCAAGAAAGAGGAAAGGGGACAGCAAATCTGTAGAAACAACAGAAAAACCTCGCAGAAAGTTTTCCCATTCAACTCGGAGAACTAGAAGACGTGGTTAGAATCATTCCTGGTTGTCAAACAGCTTTTAATAGCCAATTCATCCTTGTTTTCATATCTTAACTGCTTTCTCTCTCTCTCAGTCAATGAGTCTTTGCTTCAAATTCCTGAAGATGAGATTGATTGCAAGAAATTGAAAATTAAGGATCTCATTTTGCTTGCGGAGCACAAGGAACGGTTAGCGGTATACACTGTGAATCCAGTTTTTGTTAAGATGTTTGTACATCTATATTTTGACATTTATATGTTTTTACTTTCCGTTTGTTCATTTTCGTGTTCAGAAAAAAAATGCTGCGCCAAATTCCCAGCCAAGCACTCAAAGGTATGTAGTCTGTAAACAAGTTTGGCGAATTTCCTTGATTTACTGCTACTGCATCCCGTTTTTTTTAATAATATGTATTGTCAGCCCGTTTGATCATCTGACTAGGAACCTCGAAGTTCAGCTCTAGGATTTATGATGATAGTCTGTGCACATATGATGCATAATTGATTTTGCTAGGTGACATGTTGACGCAAGTTCTAATGAGC
The DNA here is from genome assembly GCA_024138015.1 of Lumnitzera littorea. Classification (NCBI taxonomy): domain Eukaryota; kingdom Viridiplantae; phylum Streptophyta; class Magnoliopsida; order Myrtales; family Combretaceae; genus Lumnitzera; species Lumnitzera littorea. Next base: position 99,385,531 of record JAMXBB010000010.1, read on the forward strand.
TTTTTATCTTTTTCAAGTATATAATTGATAATTCTTTAGATAATCAATGGTGATGGCCTTTGCCGATTGATTCACATTATCACAAGCTTATTATCATGTGTTTCTCCCTTCAAAACATTGTCAAAGAAAAATGTTGAAAATAATCTGTAGTTGCATTTTTTACTGCATTTTCAACTTGGTCTCTTTGATCTACATTGACGTCCTTGCTTCTCTTAAAGTTGCTTCATTGGAAAATATATGCAAGTAAAAAACTCAAGACTGCAGTATATTTCAAAGGTAGTAAACTTCAGGATGTAAGTTGCCTTTAATGCCTTTTGCTGGGTAAGTCAGTAATATCTTGTATAACAATGATGAGTTGCTTTTGAGATCTCTAAAGAATAAATAATGAAACATGGTTATAAATTTTTGGGGCCAATAAAGAGCATTCTTCGATTTAAAGTTCTCTTTTGGACACAGTTCACATCATTTTTTCTTGTGGCCATTATTCTGAGGAAGGAGTTTTCTTGTAAGCAGAATACAAAATAAACTTTCAACCTAAAAGAAAAACAGAGGACCAAAAAGAAAAAAAAGGTCCTGAAGAATCTAAGGAAGTTGGCTTTGTTCTTGAGTTTTAAGGTCCATGGCCTTGGGGTTCTCTGCTTATGCCTCGGATGTTTTGAAGAATTACAGTTTGCAGTTGACATTAATGTAATTTGTGCAGTGCTGATAAACCATCTCAGGGTGATTTCGTCAATCATGAAGACGAGATTGCTGCTTCTGAAGGCGAGGGCTCTCCACGCCAAGCTGGTGCAACAGTTCAACCAAGTCTCCCTTTATTCAATTACCAGTCTTATATGAACAAAACGCCAACTACAAGGTGGTCAAAGCAAGATACTGAATTGTTCTATGAGGTACTTTTACTGACCAGATTCTTTTACCATATTTCTTCTTATTCAAAAAACTAGGGACTCGAACCTGTTCGGTTAAATCAGTATCAATCATGTAGTATTTTCTTTAGTAGTATTGAAAATGCTTTCATCAGGATACATACAAATGATTAGTGAAAAAAGGGCATCAAGAATCCGTTGTCAAAACCATTGGCATCATAATGTTTATCTTTATTTCCTCTGCAGCTAAGGCTATGTAATATCAAGATTGCTTGTTGGGCTGTCTCCTTGTTTTGTGCATTTGATTTGATATTCGAGGGTGATGAATTATTTAGTAAGTGGAATAAATTGAAAGTGCAGTGTACTCATCAACTTTAATCTATGAGGTATTATAATTGGAGCTAGAATTGTGTAGAGTTGCCTTCTGTATAAGGAATTCAGATGAAGCAATGGATAATCAGTACTAATTACTTTGAAAGAAAAAGTAATCAGCATGTCACTTTTCCAGACCAAATATATGTATATCAGGTTATATGGTTTAACAACCCAGCGAAACCCTGTTTTTTAAACTCATTGTATAGCTTGAGGGAATATATATAAGTAGTAAATAGTGATGGTACAAGATTTGCTGGTTTCTTGACTCCATAAGCAATTTTTAATTAATATCTTTACTTTCTCTTTCTTGCTGATAGTTTTGATCAAGGTAATGCGGTATTTAAACTAATAAATTGATGAGTAATTGTCCCTAATCATCTGAAGATAATTAAATAATGAATGACACTGCTGAGGATCTCTCTTTTGATACAATATGAAATTTTGGTGAAACCACAACGATTTATTGAAAAGCTTGGTTTGATGATAGAGTCACTGTTTATTATTTAAATACTTTGGCACTTGCATATGAGGAATGGCCCATTAAAGAAAATGTTGCGATCTACTAAGTTCGTCATGAGGGGCCAGACAGGATTACCCTCCTTTCAATCTACCTGTTATTGGAGCAAAATAGAGTCAATCAATATGCATGCGAACAGATCTTTAAGTTTGATGGCTCTTTCAGAACCTGATGGCATAAATGAAATCAGCATACAAAGAAAAACTTAGTGGGAAGAGGCCTAACAACTGAAACTTGATGAAGAGTGGGATTATCGTGGTATGTGTACTGTTGTTGTGTGTGGACCTAGAGCATTAACAGCGGGGTTGTGTGCTGTCACTCTATCAGTGACATGGATATAAGACACACAAGTCATGGTACCTGTTATTGACTTGTCTAAATCTATTTCTGGGAACCCCTCAGATTTTCTTCCTTAATGATTCAAGTAAAGAAACTATCATCTACCTATGATGCACTTCTACAATGTGATATGGAGTGTCTCCTGGAATCTTGAATTCCTTTTTTATATTTGAATATCTAAGAGAGACTAGGGACTAGTATTTGAGTTCTTGTGCATGGGTGTGTTGGTTACTTTTTTCTCTCTTATTTTTCCCTTAAGTTGTCATTCATCGTACTTCACATATGCAGTCTCACTGATGCTGTTAATTGTTGAAAAAAATTCGGACCTACATGCGTGTATACATTATTAAATACTGCCAGGTCAATCCATCTTATCCGTTGTTTTGACACTGGACTCGGTAATTCCAAAGTGAATTTGCTTTTCTGTTTCTCAGGGTGTCAGGCAATTTGGGACAGATCTAATGATGATTAAAGAACTTTTCCCAAATTTGACACGTCATCAGATAAAACTAAAATACAAGAAGGAAGAGCGCCAGAATCCATTGAGGCTCTCCGAAGCATTAGCTGATCGTGCTGGAGGTAAATATATTCCTTAACTCTAGATTTCATTGGTTCAGGAAATTAGTAGCAGCAATTTGATCGTTGCATATTTAAATCTTCAGTGAACACAATTTCATCGCCTCTGCATGTGTCTAAACTCCTTTCTACCAATACATTTATGTACAATACACTTCCCAAAACTAGGTAGTCGGGCATTGAAAATCTTATCGGATTTAAATTCTTATGTCCTTTTTTCTTTTTGCCAGATCATTCCCACTTTCAGTTGGTGATTGAAAGACTACAAGCAGCTTCTCAGTTGGAGAAGGGTTCAAATTTAGATCCCTCGGTTGGTACGACAGGCAAAGAGGATGCTGGGGATCCAGCTTCTCGAATGAATGTACGTATAGATTGTTGTCTATGACTTGATTTTACAGCTCAAAAATGATAACTAACTCAGATCCTTTGAAATCTTGAATAATTCAGATGGTGATATTCGTAAAGATCTTAATATGTATCTTAGTATTGTGCATGGAAATTCCAGCTCCAGTTTAGCTATATAGGGAAACTTGAAATTATGGGGTTTCGGTGTGGGATCCAATTTATGAGCCCGATGTAAGTCGCTGATGCTTTTGTGGAGTGGATTTCTCTTAGAAATTATGGATATACAATTTGCAATGCAAAGAGAGCACATAGGATAGTCATCTAACAAAAATATACTGCTTTTCTCGCAAACTGCATTTGTGTTAATTTCTAGGAGCTGCTTGTGGTTCTTCATTGTTCTGATCGGACTTTGGGGATACACGTTTCATGTTTCAGGACGAAGTAACAAAACCAGAAGAAGATACTGCTGGAGGCAGCCCCAAGAAAGATGATGCGGGTGGCAGAGATGCTGAAGGAGAAGGTGAAATTCACTGCTCGGCTAAGTCTGATGGAAATGGTGAGGATGATATTTTTCAGATATTGAGTTCATACCAAAGCGAACTTTAGTTGGTAGGAAACATCCTAGTCCTAATTGTAGCTCATATTATATTTTCTACCATCATGCCCCTATTTATGCTGATTGTTGTTGCTGCTTAGCTATTAGCTTTGATGTATTAGTCCAATTGGGCCAAAGGGTCTTTCTTCGGCAAATTTGTAACGGTTATCAATTTTTCAAAGATGTGTCGTATTGAAGAGAAAATTAGGCTAAATCTCTTTATATTCCTGCAAATCAGAACTTATGAACTGAAAACTTAAGACTTTAAGGGGCCATGTGCACCCATGAAGTTAAGATCACTAGTGCTAGTTAATCCGATTGAAGCATAGAATAGAATGATCTGATTGAAGCATGGTGATGTCTTACGAATACAATGAATTGAATGTTTCAGAATATTCTTTTTGTAAGCTTTAGCTTATTACTCTCCTCTTTCTTTCTTTCCTTTTTTTTTTTTTTTGTTTTTTAATTTAAAATTTTTTTTTTTATACATACTATGATTGTAAATAAGTTGACTTAAGATGATATATTGTTGAGCTCCAGCTTTGATTTAAATTTTAAAGGTTGAGCTTGATTTGAGCTCGTTTAATTTAAAATTTTGAGTTTGAGCTTTATTCGAAGTGACACTTAACAAATTCAAACTTTACTTAATTGAGTTGGATTTATTTAAAAAATATGTATTTTTCTAGTTATAGTAATACCAATGTTCAAATTCTACTTAAATTTGATTAATATTTATACTTGTCTCTAACTTGATTAGGTTCATGGGTTAGTCGAACAAAATGTTGCGAAGCTTAAGCTCAATTACACTAACTATTTAAGTAGCTTTAGCTTAAGTAAGACTCGACTTTTCTCAAATTGAATTTGAATAAATATTAAGTCGAAATTGAATGATTTGTATATAGTTTGATTGATTTACATCCTTATTGTATATAATAAAGTATTATCACCAATCATTTTAATAATATGTTATTGATAGTAAATTTTGTTGCACATCTTTTTATTCTTTCTTGGTTTTCTTGAACCTTTGAATTGGTTGTTGGATATTGTTGAGACGAATGTTTATGGGAAAACGTATCAAAAACTGAAGATAGATGAAGTATTAGTTTGGGTTAAACCCTTGAACAAGAAATTACACTAGAGGACTTGGCTAATGATATTAGGAGTATATTCTTTGAGATATCCACAATTTTTTAAACAAGTAGGAAGGTTGGTCTCAGATCTCGATCAAAGTTCTCTATCAAACCTTCCCACTAAGACAAACGTATATTTATGGACAAAAAAGAGAAGCATTATCATAATTATTGAATGAAAGAAACGAAACGTCATTTTTAAATATCTTTTTGTCTTTTTTCCTTTCCTTTTGGCCATTGGCCATTTTGAATATCAATGTGTCTCTTTCATCTTAACTAAGGTAATCGAGGGAAAACTATTATCTATTATCTTCGGTAGATTGGCTAAAACTAATATTGTTAAATCTAGGTTGGCTTCTACGGTTTAATTCGTTTTGATTTGATTCTACCATAAATTCGAGTTGGTCCAACACTTGTCTAACTATGGTCGAACTGGGTTTTACTCCTATAACTTTTAACCCTTTAATATATTTAGGTTAACTATGTAGGTCGAGTTTAATAACATTGGCTAAAACAAGGCGTAAAACACTTTGAGAGAGATTAAGCCTTAAAAATAAAAATAGTGAATAGTGAATGCTTTTGAAGACAAAAGATAAGTATTTAAGAAGAGTAAAAACTATGTAATTTATCTCGCCTTATTAATATATGATTTATCATAACTAAGAAGGATAGCATAATCAATATAAACTATAAGAATATTGTTCAAATTATTGTCTAGTTTTAGATATTTTTTCAACTCATACCTAAACTATAATATTGCTAAATGTCCTAATCAATCGATTTTTACTTATTAAAATTACTATCTCCATTAATGTTTCATACTTTGATTAGTTTTAATCAAGTTGTGACACATCAAGACAAGGATAAATGGAGGGGGAAAAAAAAGTTAAAATACGATTCATGAAATTTAGTAAGGTTAAAGTTTAAATAGTATCACCAATAAGTAAAAGTTCAATGAAATAACATCTAGTGTTGAATTTAGGGTTCATTAATTGATTTTGATGAGAACAAAAGGTATATATCTAAATATGTTGTTTTTGAAGAGAACTAAACAAGTTGATGACTAAATTAAGTATTATTTGTTTATATTGAGGTAATTGAATAAGATCGATTAATTTGCTTAAAAAATAAATATATCAATTATCTTTATAAGAAATTTAATCTTTTAAATGGTGATCAAATAATCTTGAGGTTAGATTGTAAAGTGTATTTGTTTGTTATGTGTTAAAATAACTTTCAAGTGATATTTGGCCTACCAGCTTGACGGCTTAGGGAAGAACCAGGCTGACGGTATAAAACACTGAAAAACACAAAGAAAAGCTCATTGGCCTGAAGCAGTCGACATGTCGGTTTATTTACCGGTGAGTATTTTGTTATCGGTTTGTCGATAGTACAAGGAGTCGACATGTTGGTAAGTCTGACTGAAATAGCTGTTGGAGCATTTAATGTGCGGTAATGGGAAGAATTCAATGAGTTGATATAAAAGCTCAACAATCCAACCAAAGGCAATTAAGATATGATATTCTACTGTAACTAAAAGACATTTTCTTACATTCTTGATCTTATTTACTTCTTTTTGGTCTCTTGTACACTTATTTACTATCAAACAAAAAAAGACATAGCTGTGGTGCTTGAAAGTCTTCACATTTGTAATTTTGAGTGAAGAAAGTGATATACTTAAGTTAGTTGTGTATAAAAGAGATTGTGTAAGCTTGTGTAACTCTTAGAGTATTGATTTGTGAAATTAATAAAGTGAAGTGAAGTTCTCGATTGGTAGCATTGTGAGTTCGTGGAAATTAGAGGTTGGTATGAACTACACGTTATATCTAGGTTTGAATTTCTCTATCCCTATCTTCTTTAATTTTTGTATTATTGTTACTTTGATTATTTTTATTATTGCATTTATTTGGTTATATAAAAAAGAATTGCATATTGTCCTAAAACTCGATTCACCGCCCCCCCCCCCTCCCCCCTCTCCTCTCTCCCCTCTTTTGAGTTTAGCTTAGTGTTCTTCAATTGGTATCAGAGCTAGTCTTTAATCAGTTGCTTAATCACATATTAAAGTAAAGATCATAGTATCTAATACATTAGGCTGTTTGGAAGGACAAGCAATCAATAGGCCTCCTCTCCTAATCAGTAGTAATTATCCATGTTGGAAATATAGGATATCCATATTCTTGAAAGCACAAAATAGACTACTAAGGTATGTAGTTAACTAAGGACCATTTAAGATAGAAGGAAACGAAAAAAGAGATTACTCGGATGATGATTAGAAATTACTTGATTTAAAATTACTTGATTTAAATGAAGTCACTATGAATATTTTACATTGTACCATAAATAAAAATTATTTCAATAGAATATATACATATAAAAGTGCCAAAGGAATATGAGATAAAGTATAAAGTACATATAAAGGAACTAGTAGAATAAGGGATACAAAAATATGCTTATTATGTGGACAATTTGAAAATTTTGGAATGGATCCTATTGAAACAATTGATGAGATGCACAATAGGTTTATCGATATCATTAACCCTTTAAGTGTTCTTGAAAAGACATTTACTAATCTCGAGATAAATTTCAAAATTCTTTAGTTTTTGCCAAGAGATTAAGAAGCCAAAAGAATCGTTATCAAGGAAGCTCATGATCTTAATGAAATGTCAAAAGAGCAACTCCTTGAAACACTTAAAACACATGAGACGATAAAGAGAGAAGGAGAAGACAGAAGAGGAGTCTAAAAAGAAAACAATTGCTCTAAAAGTCACGAAGGAGAACTCAAGTGATGAAGAAAGTGAAGACGATGATGAGGTTGTAATGTTGGCAAAGAAGTTTAGAAAGTTTATGAAATTCAATAAAAGAATTAAGAAAGATAAGGATAGATATAGATCACTTTCTAAGTTTAAGAAGGAAAAGAGAGAAGTCATCAAATACTACAATTGTCAAAAGTTAGAACATATTCAACAATATTATTTATTGCTTAAAAAGGTCGATAAAGAGTTAAAAAGGAAAGCTATGATAACTACTTGGAGTGATGGGGATTCTAACGATTCCGATAATGAAGCTTGCTTTATGGCTCTTAATGATGAGGTATGCTCTCCGTCACCTGACCTCTCCTTTGATAAACTTAAGAGTATGTATGATGAGTTGTTGAAAGAATTCATAAAAGTGCAAAAGAAAAATGAAGTATTGAAACAAATGATGAGTGAAGTAGGTGATGAGTTTGATATTATCAAAAGTGAATACAATAAAGCAGTTGATGCAAAAGAAGGATTAGAAGAAGACAATGAATATTTGAAAATTGAAAATAAGAGATTGACAAAAGAAAATGTAGAGCTAAGTACTAGAAATAATAACTTAATAAATGAAAATAGTGAATTAAAATAGGTTAACGAGAATTTTGAAAAGGAAATAAAAGAACTAAAACTTGAGGTAAAGAATGATGAAGGTGTGATAGAGAAATTAAGTCGTCTTGAAATTGAAAACTCGATCGTAAGAACTAGCTTAGATGACTAAAGGAAAATAATGGCAAAATTTGTAGATGGAGAAAAGAATTTAGATAAAATCCTTGGAACATAAAGGCTAAACTTAGACAAAACAGGAATAAGTTATATTAAGGAGAATGCATATAGAATATACAAAAGTTGCTTTGTTAAGGTATCAAATAAAACTTGTAAGTATTGTAGAAGATATGGCCATATTGCGCATACATGTGTATTACATTACGATCTCTCTCTATATAACAAAAATAAAATGGTTTGGATCCCTAAGGGATAAGCTTACATTACAACAACTAATCTCAAAGGACTTAAACTAAAGTGGGTACCAAAGAGATAACCGCTTGTTTTGTAGGATCCTTTAAGGTACAACAACAAATGGATCTTAGATAATAGTTGCTTATGACAAATAACAGGAGATGCATCAAAGTTTACATCTATAAACTTAAAGGATGGAGGAAGCATGACTTTCGGAGATAATCGAAAAGCTCATGTTATTTGTTATGCCTTGAAGTTACAGAGTCACAACAGTCCCGTCGTGCAAATCATTCCATGATAGTAACTGGCCTCATAGTACCTACCATAGATATGATCTACACAAGGCATTGATGACTCTTTGCTTTGAAGTAAACAGTTCAATTAAGAGTTTAGCTAAAGTCACAGTAATTATCAAGAACTTTAGGTCAACATACATAATTACATATACATTCCATATAACTTTCCAAGAAATTCTATATGAACGTAATAGTCAACTAAGTTACATATCAACTATCAGTCTCTTAGTCTTAAGCTACTAAGGAGACTCTAGATATACATTAACTACTAGGCGAATTAATCCTCACACCCCTAAGTTTCGAAAGAACTAACCTCTGGATAGTTGTAAGGTGGCATATTACTCGGAGTATTTAGAAATTAGGACCTACAAAAGGATCTATATGGGTATAAGTAATTACAGCTCAGTAAGTTGAATTGGAGACTTGTGAATGTATACAAACATAAGCAAGATTATCAAGCAATTATTTTCATACAATGCAACAAGCAATTGTCATCATACAACATAGTCTGATCTGTTGCAAAATCAGAGAAATTTCACCCGCTTTAATCCGGGTTAAGGAGTTTTTATATTATGCAACAACTCACAACCAAACCTAGGTTTATGCAACAGAGACACTGCTCTTCTTAAGATTATCCTTCGAACTAATGCCCTCATCCTCACCGTGACCTTCTCTCCTGTTACTTAGTTCAGCTAAGGACGATGAAAAGACCAATTTGCTATCTAGCGCTATTTTTATCGAAAGTGTCGGTGTTTAGTTGGAGAATCCTAATGATTCCCTAAAGGGTTGCAATGCATGACAATTTACATCAATCCAGTCATAATACATAATCAATTACAACACAAATTTCAACATGAATTCAAATACTCAAACACATGCATAAATTACTTACAATTATAATCATATATAATCCTAAGTCTCTAAGTGCCATAAAATAGTACTCCAATATAGTAAAGTAATAACTCAACTTACTTAGAATTCTCGGTTGCCCAATCACTTAATTGCATGTCGGTTCGTCTCCGGATATCCTATAATACAAATACGTCTTTTTAGTACTTATACTTTGATGATACATATTCTAAGTTATAATTTAACTCACTTCTCCATGTATACCTATTATTTACTAATGATTCACTTTACCTTAGTTCGGGGTTTTGTTTCTAAATTAGATTTCAATTTTGATTCTACATTGCCTTTGACTATGAGGAATTTTAAATGTGCTCGAATCTAATGTGAAATTAATTACTTTAAGCTCGAATATTCTAATATCATATTGGGCCTTAATTTAGTATTCTAACCTATTCGGTATACTTTAATCTTAATTGGGGTATCGGATTTACTCTCGATATGAGGAAATCTTGCATTTTTTATCCAATTACCTAAAATTAAATTTTGTTTCAAATTTATTATGTAATAATTTTATTATTATATTATCTAAATAAACCTAATTTTTTCATATTTATTAAAATTCCAATTCTACATATTCTTAATTTCCTACAATTATCACATAATTTCTATATTAATTACACTTAATACTCCAAAGACTAAGATTAGGTTTTTACATCAGAGATTAACATCCTTAAACATCTAATTACCATCTAAATCAGTAATTAATCACTTAATCACCTAATTAATTCAAAATTATCCAATTTTTTCATTATTTTAGGGCTAAAAAATTACTTAAAATTTTCAAAAATTAATTTTAAAAAAATGGCTTCACAGTACTGTTCTATATCACTTAAGCGTTTTATAGAAAAAAATTTGAGCTCCAAACTACACTCCTAAGTCTATTTATTTCTAGTTCTAATTATGCTCAATTTTGCTTAATTTCTTAAAAACCCTATATTTACAGACGTAATTAAACTTAATTATTATTTTTCCCTAAATCTACATACAATAAAACTTCAGAATAATAAATTTCATAATTTTCTAGATAAAATAAATAATTTTAAGAAATTTTACAAAATTGGAGAAGATGTGAGACTTACCTGGTTTGATGGCTTTTTAGCCTCTAACATCGGTTCAGGTTTGTTGGTTAGTCTAAGTGGTGAGTTTGGAGTGAGGTGGTGGTGGTGGTTCGGTTCCGAGTGGTAGTATGTAGGTTTAGCCTTCTTGCTCCCTCTACACAGATTTGGGGCAAATTTCTTAAACCTTAATTTTTTTCTCTAAATTTCGGTGCTCTCAATTTTTCCAAGCTTTTAACTGTCTAAATGAGTTTTATAATTTTTCTTGCTATTTATAGAGCCTCGTAGTAATTATTATGTATTAATTAGATAAGACAATGCTTAAATCTCTTCCAATTTGCCTTTTGTGTTGCTTGTTTTTTATTGGTTAATTTTTCTTCTTTAATTCCTGACCTGCCACAACCAAATCTAAGTCATTCCTTATTCCTCTGATTTTTTTTTTCTGATTTTTCCTTAGTTATTTTATAACTTTCTTTAATTATTTAATAAGTTTCTAGCTAATTTCAAGCAATTTAGGTAATTTTGCATATTTTTATCTACACGTAAATACATGTAGGGTACAAGTAAACATTCCTAATTATTATTTAGGTCATTCTATGATTTTTAGTATATATATAATCTATCTTTAGCGATTTATTAGTTATTAAATTGCACGTTTCGCCTTTTCGATAATTAACAAGTAATGTACTTAAAATTTGAAAATTTTATAGTAACTTATTTTTTAAAATTCAAGTTTATGGGGTTATTTTTATTAATATTTCTATCTAAAGTTTATAATTTAGGTTTGATTGGATCCTTTAATTGATCGCCCTAAACTTTGTATACTAAGTTCGATTTTACGGTCACTTGACTTAACTTTAGGGCTTACATTATTGGTGAAGGTAACATTTGCATTAATAATGATCTTACTATTAAGCATGTGTTACTCGTTAATAATTTAAAACATAATTTACTTAGTATTAGTCAATTGTGTTACATTGGATATAAAGTAATCTTTCATGCATCAAAGTGTTCTATTGAAAATATTAACAATAATAAAATCCGTTTTGAGGGGTATAGACAAGGAAACATTTACAAAATTAACTTTAATATGTTTTCATGTTCTCTTGAGACTTGTCTATCCACTTAAAACAATAATAGTTGGTTGTAGCATAGAAAATTAGGACATTCTAATATGGATATTTTATCAAAACTAGCTAAAAGGGATCTTGTTAAAGGATTACCTAAGATTAGTTTTGATAAAGATAGAACATGGCAAGCATATCAATATAGCAAACAAATCAAGTTATCTTTCAAATAAAAAGATGTCATCTCAACTTCTTGGCCACTTTAACTACTATACATTGATTTTTTTTGTCCAACCCAAACCTTAAATTTGGGAGGGAAAAAATACACCTTGGTCATAGTTGATAATTTCACTAGATACATTTGGACTTTCTTCCTTACTAATAAGGATGAAACTTATTATGTATTCTTGAATTATAGTAAGAAGGTCTAAAATGAAAAAAGTCTTCTTATTGTCTCTATAAGAAGTGATCATAGGGGAGAATTTGAAAATCTTGATATGGAAGATTTTTATAATAAAAATGGAATAGATCATACCTCCTCGGCACCTAGAACTCTGCAACAAAATGGAGTTATCGAAAGAAAAAATAGGACCCTTATAGAAATGGTTAGGACTATGCCTTGTGATAATGACTTACTTAAATATTTTTTGGCCGAAGTCGTCAATACAACTTGTTACATATGAAATTGCATTTTCATAAGACCAATTCTTAAGAAAACTCCCTATGAGTTTTAGAAAGACAAAAGACCTAACATATCATATTTTCATCCCTTTAGGACGAGATGTTACATTCTCAATAACAGAAAAGAACAATTAGGAAAATTTGATTCAAAATCGGATGAAGGTGTTTTTCTTGGTTATTCTCTTATTAGTAAAGCTTATAGAGTATTTAACAAAAGAACACTTGTTGTAGAAGAGTTAATTCATGCTGTATTTGATGATACTTGTGTATATGAAGAGTCTAATGATGAAATATAAAATATTGGTGCCTATTTGGATAATCTTGGTCATAACGAGAATCAATCTAACTCAATTGAAAAGGAATTCTTTAGGCAAGATGAAATTGTTAACAACTCTAACTTAGATTTACCTAGAGAATGAAAGTTTGTGAAAAATCACCCTAAGGATCTAATAATAGAAAAACCATCCAATAGGGTGTAAACTAGAGCCTCACTTAAAAATCTAAGTAATGTAGTATTTCTATCTCAACTTGAACAAAAAAATGTAAATGAAGCTCTAAAAGATGAATTTTGGATTTAAGTTATGAAAGAAGAGTTAAATCAATTTACTAGAAATGAGGTATGGAACTTAGTATCTAAACCAAAAGATAGACTGATAATTAGAACTTAGTGGATATTTCGAAATAAGTTAGACGAAACCGGAATAGTAACGAGAAACAAGGCATGTCTAGTTGCAAAATGCTACAACCAAAAAGAAGGGATTGATTTCAATGAGACCTTTGCTTCGATTGCTAAATTAGAGGCCATTACAATACTTTTAACATTTGCCATATATAAAGACTTTAAACTATATCAAATGGATGTTAAAAGTCCCTTTCTAAATGGTTACATCAAAGAAGAGGTATATGTAGAGCAACCATCGGGTTTTGAGGATAATGAATTCCCAAACCATGTATATAAGCTCAATAAAGCCTTGTATGGACTAAAGTAAACTCCTAGAGAAACTTGACACAACACTATTTATTAAACAACACAGTGATCATATAGTAATTGTTTAAATATATGTTGATGACATTGTGTTTGGTGCTACTCACATGGATTTAGTTAATAAGTTTGTCCAATACACGAAAAATGAATTTAAAATGAGTATGATAGGAGAACTGGACTATTTCTTAGGTCTTCAGGTTAAGGAAACCAAAGATAGAACTTTCATTAACTAAGCTAAATATACTAAAGAACTCTTAAGAAGGTTCAAAATGAAAAATTACAAAACTAAGCCAACTCCAATGAGCACCACTCTAAAACTTGATAAAGACGAGAGTGGAAAGAGCATTTGTGAAAAGATGTATAGGGGCATGATAGGAAGTCTTTTATATTTAACTGCATCTAAGCCATCATGTTTGTTGTATGTCTATGTGTACGATTTCAATCTAACCTTAAAGAATCTTGCTTGAATGCGGTCAAACGCATTTTCAAGTATCTTGTGGACACTATTGAAATCGGCTTGTAGTATCTCAAGTTCACCTCACTTGATCTTGTTGGATATTCTGATGCCAACTTCACCGATTGAAAAGTTGATCGGAAAAGCACAAGTGAGACATGTCATTTTCTTGGTAATCCATTAGTATCATGGCACTCAAAGAAACAAAACTCAGTAGCACTTTCTACTGCTGAAGCTGAATATATAGCAACTAATAGTTGTTGTACCTAAGTATTATGGATGAAGTAAACAATGCTTGACTATGGTTTAAAATTTATCAATGTTCCAATAAGATATGATAATATAGGTGCTATAAATTTGACCAAAAATCCAATTTAACATTCTAGTACTAAGCATATAGAAATTAGACATCACTTTATTCATGACCATGTGCAAAACAATGATATTTGCTTAGAATTTGTTGACACTAGCAATCAAATAGCCGATATCTTCACTAAACCATTAAGTGAGGAAAGATTTTACACTCTAAGAAGAGAATTGGGAATGATCTTGCAAGATGAGTGCTAGATACATAAGAACCAATATAGTTTTTTTGAATAAAATTAACTTACTAAGTAAGTTGATCGGAAAATATCATACTGTAAGGTATATGAAACATGATCATATGGTTTTTATGCATTAAATATCACATTTATCATGTTTTGGACACACTTGAAGTCATTCATGCTTATCTAAGTTTATATATGCACAAATTTATCATGCATTGGTTTCCGTGCTCAAAACCGGGGCTCACATGTTTATTTTCATTCATAAATTATGCTTGAGTGGTCAAACTAGCATAAATTGAATTTTATGCATAATTGACCTCTCTAGACCTATATTAGATACTAAAATGCTATAAGGAGATTTTCTTGCATATTTTGGTCAATATGAGTGTTATTTGATTTGATCATGAGTTATTGTGCATCTTTATAACTTCCTTCATATTTGAAGAATAAACTTATCTTGAAATTGTGGAAGGATGTCCACTTGTTCACCATGTATTCATATAATTAGCCTTGATCTTAAAGAACTTATGTAGTGATTTTGTGATTTGTAGAGCCTTAAAGCTATATTATGCTCATGTAGTAATTTGTGCTCATTATGCTCAAACATGTATTTGAAAAATATCACATTATGAGGTATAAGAAACATGATCATATGGCTTTTATGTATTAAATATCACATTTAATATGTTTTGGATACACTTGAAGTCATTTATGCTTATCTAAGTTTATATGTGCACAAATTTATCATGCATTGGTTTCCGTGCTCAAAATCAGGGCTCACATGTTTATTTTCATTCATAAATCTTGCTTGAGTGGTCAAACTAGCATAAATTGAATTTTATGCATAATTGACCTCTCTAAACCTATATTAAATACTAAAATGCTATAAGGAGCTTTTCTTGCATATTTTGGTCAATACGAGTGTTATTTGGTTTGATCATGAGTTATTGTGCATCTTTATAACCTTCTTCATATTTGAAGAATAAACTTATCTTGAAATTGTGAAAGAATGTCCACTTGTTCACCATGTATTCATATGATTAGCCTTGATCCTCAGGAACTTATGTAGTGATTTTGTAATTTATAGAGCCTTAAAGCTATATTATGCTCATGTAGTAATTTGTACCTATTATGCTTAAACATGTATTTGAAATTTGGTCGAAGTGTTGGTGTGCCAAAACTCAATCCCTATGCACATAATTTGCTTATACATAGACACTTTCACTTTATCATGAATTACTTAGTTCAACAAATTTGATTTGGCTAAATCCTTTATGTCTAGCTAAAATTTAAGTTTCTTAGTCCTTAACGGATTCAAATAAACTTGTTTGAAATATTATAATGTTCATTGAATCACTACAAATCAACTTGAATTGGCAACTTTGATAAATAAGGGTGACTTAACTGTTTTTTCTGCAAAATTGTAGAAAACTGGCATGTCGATTTATCAATCCACTAGCATGCTGGTATACTCCTCTGGTTAATGACCTATTTTTCATTAAGTTCGCATAGCTAGCATGCTGGTTCCCTACACTACTGGCATGTTGGTTTATCAGTTTCCAGGCACTACTTAAGTCGAGTCGAACCTTGTCTCTCTTTTTATCTTCTTCCAAAAACCCCCCTTTCTCCCCTTCAAACCCTAACCTCTTTCCCTCTCTTCGATCTACCTTTTTTCCTCCATTAAAACTTGTTTTTTCTTCCCTCAATCAACTCCCCACTCTCTCAACTCTCTCTCTCTTCTTATTACACCCCACTTCTCCTTCTTTTTCTTTTTCTCTTCACTTTCTCTTTCTAACCATACCCATGAACCGTCACATCGCCACACACTGTCTATACGCCTCCATCGTCACGCCGGCTTCCATCACTTTCACTCTCCCCATTATCCTATCCACATTTACTCATATCCACACCGTCCACTCTCCTCCTCACCACCTATGCCGATACACATCTATACCTCTTTAGCCACTCATGGCAACACGTGTTGCTTGTAGACTTGCACCCTTGGCCTATGACCACCAACTCTTTCCATTACGCCAGCATGCCCAACAATTTGAGAAGTTTGCCAACTTCGAAGTTGATACTGGTATCTTTTATCCCCGGAGGTGCTCAAGGAGTTTTGCATTGCAGCTTTTCTTTGTGTCATCATCAATTATGTCCTTGATATTCTTCGGCTTCCTAACGAGGTACATGATGATGCACTTAAATATTTTTACTATAATATGTCGGACTCTTTAGACAATCAGGGTCGACCAAAATTAAAAATGAATCCAAGTGATGAAATTTGTCGTAGTGTCCTTTACACTTATGTTTATGGTACCTTAATCACTATTACTCCTGAGGATATTTGTGGCCTTATTGGCGTTGCTGTTTGAGGAACTAATGTAAATGTTAATTATTATGGGGCCAAATTCTATGAAAGAGTGTTTAGATATAAGGGTATTGGTGGAAATTGGGACAAGGCAAAAAATTTAGCAGCTATTCGATTAGATCTTAGGACCAAAATCCTCTATCATATTGTAATTCATAGCTATTGCCTTCGTTAGGGCCAGCAATCCAATGTCACACTTCAAGACTTATGGATCTTATATTATTTGATCACGAATAAGCAGATTGACTTCTTCAATATCGTTGTTCAGTGCTTTAAACATGTTACCAATAACCAATCTTAAGCTTTCCTTCAGTTTGGGCGATTGGTTACACAATTACTTATCAGAAAGTGATGGGAATTAAGCTACTGGACTTTTAACCTGCAGCCGAACTTGAGGACTAGAGGAACTGGCACGACGAATCTTTTTGTTCCAGTCGACCCCTGCTGAGGACGAGTATATCCTTGTTGAGTCACCCTTTATGCGAGCCATATGACTGCTCATCTTTCTGTAGTACGCCGAATTGAAGATTACTCACTCGTGCCCAAGTCGACCAATTACTCGGCATCTTTTTTGTTGAGAAGCCAAGAAAGAGAGACTCCAAACTAACGAAGCCATTCTTGCTTGGATAAGCTAGCTGTTTGTACTTTTTGTCCACATCTTCTAATAACGTCGGTAATGTGGCATCATTATGTGTACAGTATCATGTGTAAAATCCGTTGCACCAATGATTTTTTTTTTTTATATATTCATTTTTACCCTTTTATATCTTATTCATTACTTCCTTAGGAAATTTCCTTTTGTCTTTTCCTTTTTAGGCAAGTTGCCTTAACTTATGGGTATAAATACTTTTGTACTTGTAGCTATGGGAATTAGATTATCCTCAATACACTTGAGTATTTTCTTCCTTGCGTAAACACTTTGTTTACTCTCGGCATTACTCTTATCCTAACACTTGAGCAAGGCCAAGTAGTGAGTAACCTTACCAGACCAATTTGTGTGTTATATCGAATCGTGCTGTGAGTTTTTAGAAGTTCCATTGATACGTCATATCCTCTAAAGTTGTTCGCGGGTTTTGCTTACCTTTCATTTGTCATTCATTCCTTTCGCATTTTCTTCCATTAGTTCTTTTGAGTTTTTTGCAAGCTTGGACCCATTCAGTGGTCGGCCTTATTTATTCTTGGTCACGATTTGCAACAGAAAAGGTATTCAATTTCCTTCCCCTCTTCAAGTTGCTCGGGTTATGTACCTTAAGTTGATTGATATTTGTAAAGGTATTTGGAAGAAATCAGGGAATAACTGGGTTAGGAGGAAAGACCTTCCTCCTCTTGATCATGGCTTTGAGCGTTGTCTATAGGATCCTATTACTTTTTCTGATGAGCCAGGTAGTCCCAGTATTCATACTAGTGTTGCTCCAAGCCTTGTTACTGCTCCAAATCGAAGGATCTTCTCAACAACCGCCAGTTGACTATAAGTTCTCCTCTTTTGATTCGACTGAGCATCCTTTTTCTCAATACTTAGAGATGTGCTAAATTAGCTTTAGGAGGACATTCATGATCATTTACACAGTAGGTTTAAGGGCTCTATAGCCATTTCTAGCTAAACTACCATTACCGATCTTGCCCTTTTCCTCTTCTAGCTCAAAATGATGATCCTCTTGTCGCTTAGTCATGCATTTCAACTTTCATCCTTTCTTTGCTCTTTTTTGTTTAGGGACTTGGTCTTTGGCCACTCTTTCATTTTGTTGTTGTCTTGTAAACTTTGGTCTTTGATGGGCTTGCTCTTTATGTTGGCTGTTTGTGACTCCTTTTTTGGTAAGTTTTGTTTGCTGCACTCTTGCTCTCAATTGACCTTGTTTTGCTTTGTTGGCCGTTTTGTTACTCTTTTCGAGCTTTGTGTATCCTCAATCTTTTTCTTGCAGGGCGCATATTCTTTGTTATAAGCCGGAACTCCATCGAATTTTCAACTTGAATCTTCTTCCCTCTTTACTGCTTGGATCCTCCTCTTTTTGATGAATCCAAAGGGGGAGAAATAATTCAAGTCATTAATTAGTTAATTCAAGTTGGTAGTCTAAAGTAGTCTAAAAGTTAAAAATTTCTTAAATTGGATATTTTTATCGATTGGTTAATTATAAGTTAATTAGGTAATGGTCATCCCCTTTTAAATTTTAGACATATATATTATAGCATTTGCGAATTTATCATATCCATTATATCGAGTTATCACGAAAAATATCAATTCTCACCTTTTTGCTCAATTTTATTTAATTATTGATCTTCTTGAATTCCTATGATAAATTGATGGAGAGTACTGGATTAAAGGGGAGCACTTAGATATTTAATGGTTTTATCCTTATAAAAAAGAGGGAGATTATTGAATCTAGGATTCATTCATTAATTTTGATGAGAACAAAAGATATATATCTAAATATATTGTTTTTGAAGAGAACTAAATAAGTGAATGACTATACTAAGTATTATTTGTTTATATTGAGGTAATTGAATAAGATCAATTAATTTGCTTAAAAAATAAATATATTAATTATCTTTACAAGAAATTTAATCTTTTGAATGGTAATCAAATGATTTTGAAGTTAGATTTCAAAGTGTATTTGTTTGTTGTATGTTAAAATAATTTTCAGGTGATATTTAACAAAGAAGAACCAGACTGACGGTATAAAATCTTAAAAAACACAAAGAAAAGCTTACTGGCCTGAAGGAGCCGGCATGTCAGTTTACTTGCTGGTGTTCATGCCGATAGAATATTTTGTTACTGGCTTGCCGGTAGTACAAGGAGTTGGCATGTTGGTAAGTCTGATTGAAGTAGCTATTGGAGCATTTAAGGCATAGTAACGGAAAGAATTCAATGAGTTGATATAAAAGTTCAACAACCCGACCAATGATAATTACGATTTGATATTCTACCGTAACTAAGAGACATCTTCTTACATTCTTGAGCTTATTTACTTCTTTTTGGTCTCTTGCACACTTATTTGCTATCAAATAAAAAGAGATATAGTTATGATGCTTGAAAGTCTTCACATTTGTAATCTTGAATGAAAAAAGTGATATACTTGAGTTAGTTATATGTAAAAAAGATTGTGCAAGCTTGTGTAGCTCTTGGAGTATTAAGTTGTGCAATTAATAAAGTGAAGTGAAGTGAAGTCTTTAGTTGGTGGCATTGTAAGTCCGTGGAGATTAGAGGGTAGTCTGAACTCCACATTATATCCAAGCTTGAATTTATCTATCCTCATCTTCTTGAATGTCTGTACTTATTATTATTTTATTGTTGTTTTGATCATTTTTATTATTGCATTTATTTGGTTATATAGAAAAGAATTGTATACTGTCTTATAACTCAATTCACCCATCTCTCTTGAATCTAGCCTTGTATTCTTCATATAGAAATCCTTAAAATTGAAAAGCATCTAAAAATTTTGAGGAATTAAGCATATTATGATCCAAAGTTCAAATTTATACTTGAAAGCTTAGGCTTATAACATTTTCAGAGTGAAAAGATACATAAGAATTATGTGTACTAGGCACCTAAACACCATGATTATATGTCAATCTTGTTATCATATAATTTAGATATCTTGTGTATCTATTTTTCATTACCAAAAGCTAATATATTTGCCCTAATTTTTTTTTCCTTTATTAACCCAACTTCATTTATATGTTAGAATTTGAGGAAGAGATTTGAATATGACTTATTTAGTTAGAAAGATTAATGTTCATACTATTAGGATACAATGATCTTAGCATATTGCCTCAATATTGAATTAGTTGATTCGCACGTACTCTTTTTGTTACCATAACCAATTGTCTAGCTAAAAACTCATAGTTTAACTAGCTTATAACACTTAAGGTTAAAAATAGTGTATAATTAAATTAATAAATATTAATAAATTCATTTTAATCATTCGATCTAAAAGTTGTAACTATGTATTGACAAAGTATTTACTATTATGGATAAATTTTTAATGTATAATTTAGACCATCCTCTATTTATAGTCATACTCTAGTGATAATCTCTACTCTTCTTGAATCTTTTTTCTAAACTTGAGCTAGATTTGGATGATATGAGGTTAGCTCTGATACTATTTCTAATACTTGAAGGCAAAAATAACCAATAATCAAGCCAATAAATATTAAGGAATCAATTTCAATAATTTAATCCAAAAGTTACAATTATGTGCTTATAAGAAATTCACTACTATAACTATATAAAATGGTATTATAATCTATCACAATTTATATTATAGTATGAATGATCGGATGTCACGGCTTCGTGAGAAGGAAGGAGTCACTTCGACATTGATACCTCTCTTCTCCAGACGTCGTAACGTTACCTGGAAATTATCGAACAGCAGTCCATGAATTGGTGTTCGATAGCAACATGTGATGTTGACTATACGTTTATTGGTATGAACATTGTACAATCATTGCAATTCTAATATATATATCATTGTATCCGATTTTACCTTATATTTCTTTAATTCCTTCAATAATTTTAATTTTAATATTTTCTTTTTGAATCTTTGTCTTTAGAGCTTCGACTTTATCAAAAACATCCAGCGCTTTTGCGTATTTCGAAAGAGAAATAAGAATAAATATATTATTCTATTACGTTAAAATATTAAGAAAAGGTTTTGATGTCTATATCATTAAAGAAAACTTATAAATAAAGAATTGATTTACATTTAGATGCTGCGGTAGACAAGTACGGGGATTATGTCAAAATTACTACTTGAATTTTGAGTATTTTTTGAATTTTATGCTAGATGTTTGACATTACTGAAGAAATGTTAGTGGACATTTTGTTTAACATATTTAGTAAGAAAATTTTATAATTTTTAATACATTGATTATATATACCTTATGAGGTAGATAAGGACGTTATAGCTACTAGTGAAAGAGATATATCAAGTTGTGATTGAGAAGCGATTAATCAAGTTTGGTTAGGATGAATCGATACAAAATTTAAAAAAGTATATGGGATAGTATAAAACTTAAATTGTTTTTAAGATTTTGATTTTTAAACTAAAATCAAGATTCTCGTTAAAGTTATTGTAACTTAATGGTATTGTCGCTAGTATCTTATTAGACTTAATCAAGGTTTGAATTCCCCTTTCCTTATAGGTAAAAAAAAAAAAAACTTTTCAAATGCAATTCGATTTGATACTTTTAAATTTGTTTGATTGATCTAATCACATTTGATTGTATACAATATACATCATCTACGTTGTAATTTTTACTTGTATATCTAATATAAATTTCAATTCAAAAAATTAGCAATTTTAATATAACCACATATATAAATCATAAAACAAAATAACTATGTATAATGATTTCATGTGGACAAGCTTAACTCGCTAGTCTACCTTATATTATATTGTAGATTCCGTGTTAGATCATCCATATTACACAGCAATTAAGTTGAGTGAAAGTGAACAATAAATTAGTAAAGTACTTTACTTTTTAGCTCTTAGCTTAATGTGATAGCATCCCATAACATTAAGTACCAACAGTCTATTGTAAAAGTAATCATAAGAAGATTTTATTTGCAATGGATAAAGTTTTTATATTTTAGTGATATGAATATTGGTTTGATAGAATTGACTAAATTTGATCCCTCCTTCTCTCAACAATTTAATATGTATAGTTGGCCTAAAAAGAGAAGAAATAAAAAAGCCATGGAAAACATTATAAGGTAAGTTTATAAATAAAAACATTAAAGTTTAAACAATTCATGAAAAAACGATCCTATGTCTCATTTACATTCAAGCTTCTCATTTAACTTTGATAATGCTCTCTTACTTCATCTCAAATGTTCAAACACTTTACACAGGCTAGAATGGGAGTCAAACAATTGAATACATATATTATTACATTATATAAATATGTAACACATATAAGAGATAATATAAAAGCTAACTAAAAACATAAAGAAAGCAGTTAGGTTCAGGTTAAGCGGTTTGGTTTGGTTTGACTCTCAAATCAAATTGCGAATTGAACTAAAAATATAAAAGAATTGCATTTTATGGTTTATTTCATGTTTGAATTATGTTTAATTCAGTTTTATGAACATCCATTGACTTACCATCCAAAATTCACGGTATTTTTTCAAAAGAACCTTTTCTTTTTCATAAAGAGATTCTATAAAGGGTTAAAATGGATTTTGGATTTTAAGCTGAGTAATAATTTATATTTGAGTTTTTGGGCTAAGTGATAAAGCTCAGAGAATGAAGTTTATAAACTTAAGATGACTTAAAAAGATTTAGTACGGTGGGCTTAGAGTAGTAAACACAAATCAACTTGTCGCCTTTTATCTTTCTTAGGGAAGTGAGTTGCTTCTATGGAGCCATGCTTAACGGGAGTCTCTAGAGAGATTGGTTAATTGAAGGACTCATCTTTGTCATCAACCATGCCATCTGATGGAAGTCATTAACGGCCAAACTTTATAAATGTTTAGATCTCCCCTCATTTGAGAAGAAAGTAATTAAAACAAATGTTACTGTACTATTAGCATGTTATTATGAAAAATCAAATAAAGCTCATAACAAAGAAATAACACCTCTCTTCAAGGATAATATAATGCTATATAACTTCTCCACTTGTGACACTTGCACTTAAGCTCGTAGAGATTGTTTGCTCCTCCTCTCTCATTCGAGATTATGTGTAGTGCAAGATTCATACGGTATGTACATAACTCCTGTAATTGGATCTCTTTAGATCAAAAATATTTCTTTATTTCATCCCCTTTATTCTTCTTTGAGTATTTGATTAAGCACCAAAGTAAGAAAATATGTCACTAGGAACTTAGAAAAAAAGGTACTATGCATGTCAGTGTGGTACAATTTGGCAGTGATATATGTCTATAAGGGAAAAAAAAAAAAGAGCGCAAATTATAAATCCTCTTCCTAAACTTTTAATTAGGTGAGAATTTACTTTTTAAATTCTTAAATTATGACTTGATCTCTTTGTAATTTTGAATATATGTACTTACACATCAAATCATTGCTAAAATTCTAAAATTGTCACTGCTTATGATCTTTTAATAAATGAACCTAATAATAGTTGGAGAATCATATGAATATATTTAAAAGTTATAAAGGGATGAAATTACCATACAAAAGCATATATATATTTTTTTGATGAATTACAAAAGCATATTTTACAATTCTAAAAAGAAAAAACAAAACTTAGTCAAAAGTTTCTAGTCAAATGTTTTGAGTTTCTCTTTCATACTTTACTATTTGAGAGCACTTTTAGATCACTTTTCTTTGCGCACTTTGCAAGGTTAACAATGAAAATACGACTAGGACAAGCGGATGCAAATCCAAGCACACTTCAAAGTTGAATAGTTTTCTAATTTAAATTTTTAAGGCACTTAGTTTTTATCGCAAATCATAATTTCTCTAACGACATAGTATAAGATTAGAAAAAGATTCAATAGATATTAAATGTTACGTGACATATAAATATTAATAAAATAATAACACGAATATTAATGATAAAAATAATTTTTAAATTCATTATCATGAGTGATTTGTACACAACATATATACCAATATCTTATTGACATTTATACATTATATATAAATAATACGTAGCGTGTATTATTTACTATATCATTTCTTGTAAGATTAACCCGCAATGAAATTTTCTTCTAGTTTTTTCCGGTCCTATGTGCTGATTCGATTTCTCACTTATTTTCTCTGTTTTTTTTTCTGTTTAAATAATTAAATACAGTTTGTTTAATCAAACAATGTTGTTGATATGTGTAATTGATAAAATTATTGTATATAATGATCGAAAAAGAATATAATAAAAAATTAAAACAATCCAAAAATTAAAAATATGAAAATTTTGTACATCTGTGTTGATCATTTTTAACATATTGTATACCTTTATTCTACGTGGTCATGTCATCATTAGGCTCCACAAATTTTAGCTTATAATTGGCATATGCTAATTCATTTAATAGAATAATATTATTAATGTACTAAAAATAATATAATAAAAACCTAAAAAATTACAAAAAGTGAAAAAGAAAAACCAATTAAAAAAATTCGAAGATTTAGGAGCTTTTCAACCCTTGCCCAAGGTGGTGTTTGGCCTCTCTGGATAACTATGAAGGAATCAAGAGAAAGAAAAAGAGGGAAAAACTTGATGGGTTGTAGTTGGCTCATGGGTATCCTTAGCCTTCGAGTGGCTAGCAAGAGCCCCTAAAGCTTTAAAGTTTTTTAACCCGTTTTCCATTTTTGTCTTCTTTGGGGTTTCCTTAATGTTTGTAATTTTTCTTATATTATTCAACTAAATTTATTTTACTAAAAGCTAATGGAGATAAATTCACATCGTGGAAGTTCAGCAAAGCACGTAATCAGTAACTAGAGATGTATTTACAATAATTGGCAAAAGAGGTAAATATGAAAAAAAAAATAATGATATTTTATCTAATATCGATAAGTAGTGTATAAATATTAATAATATTTAAATAAATATAAATAGAAAGTATATATTTTTTATAAAAAATATCAATTATATATTTATATATTATTTATTAATTTATATAATATATTAATATAACCGACTACTTTATCGTCTGACTGCCTATCCGACCGCATTTATGCAAGTGTCGGACGCTTTAATTATACATAGGCTGCTCTTTTTATCTTTTATGAAAAGGAAAAGTACATAAGAATAAAGGTAAAAGGTAAGAAAATAGGTAAAATGGTAAAAGAAGCTGTGCAGCCTAGCTGGGAGTGTCGGTCATTGCTGTAGCCTGCGTGAAATCTTGAAACTGTGTAGAGAGTATCCTTTTTGGGATTCTGTTCCGTTTGTAACATAGAATGTCGCCATCAAAACCATGCCAAAAAAAAAAAAAAAAAAGTAACGTTGCATGCAGAAGAGACAAGAGAACAACCCAAAACGTGTGTTGCGATGCGGTCCTCCTAGGAGGATCCTGCTTGGGGTGAATTTTTTTTTGTCTTATTTTCAAATTTTCAATAGCTTATGGGTTTAAGACCATGGGAGTCATCATTTGTTCTTGGTGAGGTATATTCATGAATTCAAGTCAATGAGAAAATTGGTTGAAAAAGAAGATTTTAGAAAATTAAAAGAATTACTAGAGAAAGTGGTAACCTCTATCTCAATTATGAAATTTCAATTTGGTTTCGTTTTTTTATTGTACATAATATATATTTTTCTTAATAAGAAAAAACTTAGAAGCCAACGGGTGTATTGTACAAATATAATATAAGTGTGTCACAACGTGCTCGATATTTTCATGTTGTAGATTGCTTTTTTTTTTTTATAAAAAAAAAAAATTACAAGGAAACTCAATTTTATATTTCTAATACAATCGAATAAAATTAACACTTTGTTTGAACAAAGAAAAGCTCACAACTCCCATCCTTTCTTTCCCAGTTTCCTCTAGGCCTCATTCTACTACAATCCTCTATAGCTATTCAAATTAAATCCAATAAAATTAAAAATTGAATTGAATCAAACTAATTGAGTCACAACCACAACATGTGGTTCTTCTATATCATACGGGGTGAATTGTTGATATGGTGTGCTAATTTGTATTTTTAGGTATTTTACAAAGTAAAATAGATTTCTATTATAAATTTGCAAACCTTATTATTCGCATTGGCTCTTATAATTCTAGTTAATTTTAGTATATTTTAAGTAGACATTTTTATCATTTGTAAGTGTGGATAAACTTACATTAAAAAAAAAAAAAGAACAAACATACAAAATAAGATAAGATATAAATATGAAGTTTTTAGTACTATTACCACGTTAAGCGTTACTATCGTGTCGTATTGAATCTGTATTAATTTGTTCATAATATTTATGAGTCATACATAAAAATATTTGATTTATTAAAATAGTAAGTATATGCCATGGTAAGAGATCGGTAAATTGTTGTCCGGTTTGGTCGATTTCCTGTCTTTCCAAAAAATCATCAATATTCCGAAGAAAAGATCCGGATAAATTACTCTTCAAAAGTCAACTTCGAACAGTGATGCACTTTCGGAAAGAAAAGAAAACAAAAAAGGAATAATATTGCTCCTTTTATCATCGCCAGCAATGTATTTGGCATATTTTTTATACACTTTTTTGCCACCCATATTACTGTTAGCTCAATGTAATCTCTGATTTTATTCCGCATTCTTTTATCCTCAAAGTGCCAATATCGGTCTTATTATGATTTTATTTTATTTCATTTTTTTGGTCATGGCTCTTGTTATAATTTCATTCACACTAAATTTAATATATCCTCATCTAATTTTCCAACCACACCAAAATTTCCTTTCCATTAATCATTCAAATTGTTTTGCATCCCCATGACCTCAACAATTATTCCAATAAAAATTTCATTAGAAGCCCTATTATATTATTATATCATGTTTGATACTTGGAGTGCTTTAAAATGGGATCATGATTTTAGAATTTATTCCCTTTTCATGTTCAAAATAAAGACTATGGATATGTGATTTCTTATAATTGACTATTCCTAGTTTATGGGGAATTCAATTTTGCTTTTAAAGGGATAGAAATTAGAATCACCATTTTACACTTAGCTTATTAATTATTATTATTATTAATTTAAATTTACTTATTTAACCTTCAACATGTATGGTTAAAAAAAAAAACCTTTCAACGTGACATTTAGTAATTAAATCATGACATTTAATAAAAGAACCTTCGACGTGTATGGTTTAAAAAAAAAAAAAAAACCTTCAATGTGACATATAATTATTAAATCATGCTGCATAACAAATGTGGCATCATATTCTATAATTTACTGATTTAATCTTTAATATGATATTTAATAATTAAGGGTATTTTAAACAAATACTATTATATACTTATTTCATTTCGCTCTACTTTGTACGATATTTCTAAATATAAGAAAGCATTTATCATGCTCTCCTTGTTCCATTCTATCTTAAATTAAATTCCTGTTACATGCCAAATGGGACATTGTATTATATAATTTGTTACTCATTGTAGTGGCATCTCTCTTTCTATTCATTATTAAATATAAAACAATTATACCTTTGATTACTTATAATATAATTTTGAATAAAGATGTCAATCTTTTTTCTTTTAATTTCATCATTGCATATAAATAAAAAATAAAAATTCATTTATTTTGTAATATAATTAAAAGAAAAAACACATTACCTATCATCTTTGCAACTCATCAATATTCCATTAATTGAAGTTTTTAAAACCTTAGTGGTATGTAGCTGGATAGAATGTTTTAACTCAATAAAATAAATCTATAGATATAACATAGATAGATGAAATCTCAAAAAATGGAATTTTGTGTAGAATGTGCTTACATATACTATTATTTGACAACATAACTGCGATACGTGTGTAGATTAAATAAATAAGATTTATATCTTTAAATTTATTATTATTTATTTGGTAAAAAAACATAATTTTTGTTAAATAATATAAATATAAAATTATTATTATTTTTTCTATTTATACTCACTTTAAATCTTTTACTTTTTTTACTTATGACCAAATCAAAATTATAGACAAAAATTTATCAATACAAGTGGATATTAATCATCATCATAGTTATATTTTATTATAATATGAATTTTGATCGTATAATATGTACACGTAAAGTAAGGTAGGAGAGAGAATAGAAAAAGAGAGAAATCAATAAAGAGAGAGTTTATAATGATGTGTAGGGAGAAAGTTGGTTTTGTGATTAGGAGAGATTAATGAAAAAAAAGAGAGTTGATATGTTAATTTTACCATTAGTATAAAACAATTATATTTTTAATAAGTTATTTTCAATATTAGTTTTTTTTCAATAAAATTTTAATTGGAAGGTTAAATGACAGTATTTAAAGATATGATTATTTAAGGGTTGCTTTAATAGATAGAAGATATAGATATAAATACAAACACCATTCAAGTTTTTTGAAAAGCAAATCGATAAAAAATCTCAAAATTTATTTTAAATCAACATTTGAGTATTCCTTTAATAAAAAT
This sequence comes from Lumnitzera littorea, assembly GCA_024138015.1. NCBI lineage: Eukaryota > Viridiplantae > Streptophyta > Magnoliopsida > Myrtales > Combretaceae > Lumnitzera > Lumnitzera littorea. Next base: position 99,414,422 of record JAMXBB010000010.1, read on the forward strand.
TGAAAAAAAAGGAAAAAAAAAAAACACAAATAAGTACACATAAGGAAAGCTACGACTCTCGTACAATTAAAGGTTCATATGATTGTCCATCCTCATATTTTACAAAACTGGAGGTTGATTGTGGCTATTATCATAATTCAAAAATTAAGTCCTTCTCTTTTTGCCAAAAATTAAAAAAATTAAGTTTAGAAGTTCAATTGTATATTATTTGTGCATTATATAAGGGAAAAAAAAATAAAACAATTCCAATGTCAGCACCAAGATTCCATTCCTATTAAAATTAAATTAATATCACCGCCAGTGACAAAATCATTACTCAATTACAAAGTGAGTAGAGCAGTTAAAACTTCTCTCTCTCTCTCTTCCCCAATTTCACGCTCCTCTCACCGCCGGCAAAATCAACCTTCCACACACTCCACGCGTCATTATCTCCTTCAACCTCCCGCTCCTGCCTGGGCCCCACCCCCCACGCAATTGCAAACCTTGCAGTTGAGTTGAACTTCTTGTTTGTTTGCTTTCTCTCGCTACAAAAACCCACTTTGACTCTTTCTCTCTCTCTCTCTCTCTAATTCCTCTGTCGACGCCGATAATTAATAATCGGCGATTGGTTTTTTCTTTTTTTTGTAAAACCCTAATATTAATTACTTTCTTTTTCTCTCTGTGTATATATATATATATATATTGTTTTTTTTCATTTTTTTTATTAATATTTATAATATAATATTATATGTTTTGGAATTTTATTGTCAAAAACCACTGTCCTCACGCATTTATGACCCTGGGATCTTTCTTGTAATTCGTGAAAATATCGGTAATTTCACTTGCATTCATCAAGGTTTTTTCTCTCTTTTTTTGTTCTTTTTTAAAATAATTTAAAGTAGACGTTCTTTTGTCTGATTAGGGTTTTCTTTGAAGAGAAAGTATAGTTTGAAATTCGAACCTTTTTTTTTCCTCCAAATTTTGACTTATGGGTTTGCTTGTGTAGTCTGATCGGAAGGTCTCTGCGCGTTGAAATTTGGAAATGTCTGGTCCACTGGATCGGTTTGCTCGGCCATGTGAGTTACCTTTCTTTCGGGGTTGTCTGTTTTATGGTTTTAATTTTGGGTTTTAGTATTTGCTTGAAGTTCTTGATTGCTTTGAGTATGATAATGATGAAGTCCCCTTTTCTTCTCCCCCCTTTTGGGTGGTTTTGGAAGCTGTTCTTGATGCAGGAAGTACGTGAGAAGAGTTGATTTATGTGGGTTATTGTGAATTTTAAGGGTTTAATGTTAGCTTGGTGATTACTTTACGGTGCTTTTTGTTCAAATTGTGATATTTAGGGCTTGACTGTTTGCTTATTATTATCATTATAATTAATTTTTTGTAATAATTGTTGGATATTGTTGATTTTTAAAGAGTAGATGGAGAATTGATGGCCTGCTTGGATGGAATGGATATTTGCTATTGTGAATTTTTTCATTTTGAGGTTATCTCATCCCATCACAGTCAGAAAGCCTTATTAGGTCGATTAATTTTTATGATATTTCCTGAATATATTTGATCCAAGTAAAGAGAATTGAATTGGTTATTTTCACACATGATGACAGAGCTGTGCTTGTTAATGGTTGAACGTTGTATCTAGGATTTCTTTTGGGGTAAATGTTCTTCTCTCAATTGGCTATTCAAGAGTACTTATTCTGATTTGGACTTGATAGAAGTTTTGTTCTCGCAGTCAAGCTTATAAAACATCCTTAATATGGTTTTAGGTAGCCTCTATACTTTACCCCCTTTTTTATTGCTGGAGGATGGTCCTATTGGTTGAGAAAGGAGATAAATTGACCCATATGAAGAGTAAATTCCTGCTTTTGAGGACACCCTCGTTAGTATCTCTCACGGGATTAGGCATGCAACTGCTGTTTATTAAACTTGGCATGAGTGATAAACGATAGTAAACGAGTGCTTCTTGAATCTTTTAAATAAAATAGTGCAGGTCTCGTTGATGTATTGGCTATCTCTGAAGATAGTTTTAGGTTTGACCTCAGTGGAAAATAAAGTATATCTCTTGTCAGCATGGTATTTTCACTCGTGGAAAACTTTTACCACATTGCATTGTTTACTATGTGCTCATGGTATGCTATGTCTTTCCAACTTGGTGGCATTTATCATATACATAACTAAGTTATAAATTGGTGCAAGTGTGAATGCTATGTGATACCTAGGATGACAATCTGCAATCTGGCAATCCGGTGTCTTAGTCAAAGTTATACTAATAATTACAGAATGCAAGTTATTGCATTAACTTAGTAATTTCTTAGTGCATTTCTCTAAAGATAAAGTTAACTAGACATATCTTTGAGAAGATTGTAGAGTATATAATCAATATGTTTCATCTTGATGAGTTAGAGCTTTGAAGTATTTTGTGATCTTAATTGGTGCTTGCTACAATTCAGGCTTTGAAGGATTCTCTGGAAGTGATGAGAGAAGAGAGAGGAAATCCGACTTTGAATGCTCCGAGGATGAAAGGAGAACTAGAATTGGCTCTTTAAAGAAGAAAGCAATAAATGCATCTACCAAGTTCAGGCATTCACTCAAGAAAAAGCGAAGCAGTAGAAAAAGCGATGGCAGAGTTAGCTCTGTTTCAATTGAGGATGTTCGGGATGTTGAGGAGCTACAGGTTGTAGATGCATTTAGACATGCATTAATTTTGGAGGAATTGCTGCCAGAGAAGCATGATGATTACCACATGATGTTGAGGTTTGTGATAGCTATCCCTAATATGTTAATGTCCTGGGGATGCATAGGGGTATATCCTCTCTTGTTTCTATGAGCCCTTGCAAAATTTCATGGGATCATTCACTGAGATCTACTCAGTTATATTCATTTCTTCATAGGGCTTCTGCATGAAAATTAGTTGTTGAAAAGTTGAGAAAATTGAGAAATAAGTTTTGTTCAAATAATAAGAAGAAAGAATTGGAATTAGCCTCCCTTGAATTTTTCTTATTTTCAGGTTTTATTGGGTTAATTGGAGACACTTTATCTAATGAAGGGCAGTAATTCTTAGAAGTTGGCAGGGATTAAATAATTGTTATTGTTGATTCAAGCACATTTGTGATTTTTATTGTGGGATTTTTTTTTTCCCCTTCTGCTACTCCTTAATGCAATGTATTGTTGACTGGCATTGATTGTCATTAAGCTTGTGAGCTAAATAGAATATATTCTTTAGTTGTGATACTTATATTATCATGTTCTTTGTAACATTTTACTTATAGCACCTAGTATATTGCGTATGCACTCTCCTGTTTTCTCACTCTAAAATCTCACCGTTTTTTGGTTTAGAAGTTCACATGTTAAAAATATATTCTTTAGATTTATGAATCTTACAGTTGGTGCTGAGAACTACTCCCAAACTCATATTTTCATGTTATTCTTTTCATTTCCACCCCCTTGCCCAAAGATAAGATTACATTCTCATGTCCTTGTTTTCTTTAATTTAACAATGCTTAATTGAATCCTGCTTCAAGTGCATTAAATTTTGTTGTGCTTCCACTCTATATGCTGAGACACAATATTTTGGATGGCTACTACGCATGCAGGTTCTTGAAAGCTAGAAAGTTTGATATTGAAAAAGCAAAGCACATGTGGGCTGACATGCTCCAATGGAGAAAAGAATTTGGTGTCGATACAATTATGGAGGTAATGATGATCTATTTTGAGTAGTGGACTTGTTTTCTGGTCATATGTGGCTGACCAATTTTTATTTCAGGATTTTGAATTCAAAGAGCTAAATGAAGTTTTGAATTACTATCCTCATGGTTATCATGGTGTGGATAAAGAAGGAAGACCTGTTTACATTGAACGGCTAGGAAAAGTGGATCCTGCAAAGCTTATGCAAGTCACGACCATGGACAGATATGTAAGATATCATGTACAGGAATTTGAGAAATGCTTTTCTCTGAAGTTTCCGGCCTGTACAATTGCTGCAAAGAGACATATAGATTCAAGCACAACCATTTTAGATGTTCAAGGCGTGGTAGGTGACTGGGCTGGCAATTTCTTATTGTTTTTTCTATTTCTTCTTTTATTTTGTGTTTGCAGATCATCTTTTTGTACACCTGCTGTTTTTGTCTAGGGATTCAAGAACTTTACAAAAAACGCACGTGAGCTCATTATGCGACTGCAAAAGATTGACAGTGACAATTATCCTGAGGTCTTGATCTCTCTCTTTTCTCCTGAAAAATTATTTTTGCGATAAAAGTTTATAGACCGTGTTATATGTCAGCAATAATTTTTTTACATTTTTGGCCACTCCATGATATGATGCAGACCCTCTGCCAGATGTTTATCATAAATGCTGGTTCTGGATTTAAGCTTCTGTGGAACACCGTGAAACAATTTTTAGATCCAAAAACTACATCCAAAATTCACGTATGTCAGTGCCTTTGTATCTTTAATGTTCATTGAACTATGGATGCATTCGTTCATTGAAAATCTTTGCTTGCGATTCTGTTAGGTTCTTGGAAACAAGTACCAGAACAAGTTGCTTGAGATAATCGATGCTTCGTAAGTACTTTCATTCATGCAAATTTAAAAGTACTCCTATTTATGCACTTTCCCGTCTGCTGCTCTTTTACTCTGTCTCTTGTAGTATACTGCATATGTAATTAATCTGTGTTTTCTCCTTGCACAGAGAGTTGCCAGAATTTTTGGGTGGTACCTGCACCTGTGCTGAGCAGGGAGGTTGCCTTCGATCCGACAAGGGACCATGGAAAAATCCAGAAATATTGAAGGTATATTATTTTGATTATTTCATGTGCTAGATCTTTCTGCAGCATGGACTTATGCTATTATGTGGCATTGTCTTAATCTTTTGCAGGTTGTGCAAAGCGGTGAGTCACGACGTCCTAGACAGGTGGTTAAAGTTTTGAATAGTGAGGGCAAGGTGATTGCTTATGCTAAGCCACGTTACCCAATGGTAAAGACTTGTAAATGATCTTTATTTGTTCTACCTAGTGTTAGGTTGAACTCGCTACTTATATCTTGCCATGTGGACCAACGTCCATGCAGTATATCATATTTTATGCATATATGTTGGTGGGGTGTGTGTGTGTGTGTGTGCACTATTTGTATTTTTGGGGGGTGGGGGTGGGGTTGGTGGAAGAGATGTGGGAGAGAAGGAGAGAGCAAGCGAGTGGGCTTTCTAAGGAGGGGAAGGAGGTGTTGTAAACCTTTCTAAGCACTGTCCCCTAAATCTACTCATTTGGCCATGTGGTATCTAGATTTTCATGGATTTATATATATGTTTTTCTTTTTTTATTTTTAAATTTTAATTTATCTATTTAAATGATGGATCAGGTAAAAGGGAGTGATACATCAACAGCCGAATCAGGATCTGAGGCTGAAGATATTGCTTCACCAAAAGCAATGAAGAGTTACTCGCACCTTCGGCTGACACCAGTTCGAGAAGAAGTAGGATATGGCCCTTTTAGATTGTAATAAGAAGATTTTTGCTTAAACTCTCTTGCTTGCTATTACCCTTTCTTTTCATGTGGTAGAAGCTGCTATAGTGCTTGAATGAAACCTATTTGGCATTCTTTTTCTGTTTTTTGTTTTCTTTCCCATTGACTCATGCCTCCTAACTGTAGGCTAAGGCTGTTGGTAAAACAAGCTATGCTGGTTCTTTCTTGGGATATGATGAGTATGTTCCAATGGTTGATAAAGCAGTTGATGCTGGTTGGAAAAAGCAAGCATCCCTGCAGAGGCCTCTTTCTTCTAAAGGTTGGCTTCTCCACTTCAGGGTTTGCTGTTAACACACGACATCTTATGCCTCAATATGCATTAGACAGAAATTGTTAACTATCTTAGACTGCTATATATTTTTGTGCCGTTTGTCATACTTCATTGTTCGGGAGACGCAGATACATCTGATATTCATGGTGCAGGATTGGTGACCCAGTCTGACAATCCAAAGACACCCAAAGGCGTTCATGCCAGAATTTTGCTAACTTTGACGACTTTTTTCATGGCCCTTTTCACGCTCTCCCACACAGTGGCATCCCATGTAACTAAGAAGCTTCCTTCCACATCTCCTGTTGTGGAGCAAAATGCTTCAGAAGTTATTGTTGATGATACACAGAAGGAGGAATTTCGTCCTCCATCACCAATTCCTGCATTCACGGAGGCAGACCTCTTATCCTCTGTACTTAAAAGGCTGGGTGAACTTGAGGAAAAGGTTGGTACACTTCAACAAAAGCCATCTGTGATGCCCTATGAGAAAGAGGAATTGCTTAATGCTGCTGTTTGTCGAGTTGATGCACTAGAAGCTGAGCTAATTACTACTAAGAAGGTACTAACATCATGTTTTTCCCTGTCAAAATGGTATTTTTCTCTTCCTACCTTTAACAATGTTAAGAAGGGGATCTTATTTTCCAAAAATGAAGTGAATTTTATTTGCATTCATATGGCGATTGCACCTTGCTATTCCACATCTCTAATTGAGATGCAGCATTGAAGCTCCATCTCATCATTGGATTTATTCTTTGCTGATGTTTCAGTGGCTAATTAATTATACAAGCGAAACATATATCTGTGAATGGCTCAACCAGCTTATTTAGATATTTGTGGGTTGAGGGGCTTGTCTTTACACATGGCTATTCCTTTTAATGTGAAGTCTTGGGTACTTTCCTTTTGTCCAAGTTTCGTGCTGCCTTCAAAATCAGTAAATGGTGCTGCATATTGCTTCAAGGCATTGCGTATTAAGTCTTATAGTCTCACCATTTGGTCATAGTTTAGAAATATCATTTTGGGTGGGGCAATTGGTGTCATCAAATTACAATTGGGTTTCATATAGTGCCAAACTTGTTCCCCCCTTCCCCCTCTGGATAATTGCAGAATCTTTTTTGATATTTTCATTAAATAAAATAAAAAACAATAAGGGTAAAAATTCCGAAGGCAAAGATACAAAGTCACTTTAATGGCAACAGGTAACACGAAAAGAAATCCAAAGGAGGACGTCTAGGTGATCTGACCACAACAAAAATTAAAAGGAAAACTAATACCCTAGTCACAAGATTCTAGACCGATATCTACTCCTTTTCTTCTTTTTGGCACTTGTGATGCCCAAGAAGTCAGCTTGCAAGAGACATTGGTAGAGACTCCGGTACCATCAAAGAAATTTGCTAGTGTTAAGTTGTAAGAGGTGTCTATCTCAGAAAGCTCATTAGCAATAGACAACTCACCTAAGCCATCTGTTATGCTCTATTTTGGGCTTTAGAAGCAATCTCAACAGAGGCCAAGCTCATGGCATTTGTTTCAGCTAGAAATTGAGAAGCAACAGCTGGAGCAGGATCAAAATGTGGAGGACACTTAGTAGTTTTTGTATCCAAAGTATTAGCCCACAACTTCTGTAGGTATATCCTAGTTGACTTGCTGTTTGGCGGAGTTGTCCACTTTAAGGGGGATGGGAAGAGCAAGGGATGGATAAAAGGGGAGGGAGGAGAAGCGAATAGGTTTTGGGAGAGAAGAGGAGGGAAGAGGGTATCAGAAAGGGCAAAAGAAGGTGGAGCACAATGGGAGGCTGTTGAGGAAGGGGGATGGCCTTTTGAGGGTGAAGACGAAAGGGCTTCTTTGTAAGAGGAGGGAGAGCCATGGATTGCCACAGCATGGATGGCCTTGGAAAGGGAAACCCCTACACTGGATAATGCCATGTTTGTGGGCACCAAACCTCTAGGACCCAAGACTCTGTCATCTGCCATGTCAGAGAAGGGTAGAGTCATCATAGGGAGCCTCGCTGTAAGAGGAGGAGGGGGATTTGGATGAAGGACCTTTATCGAAGGGTTGGCAGCGAGTGTGGATGTGGTTGAGCATGTTGACTAGAGGAAACCCTAGCTTACAGTAGAACCATGAATTGAGAACAACCAAAGTGAAAGAAAATAATGGCAAAAGTACGGCCACCTGATGTTGGCGACTAAGGCAACTGGTGAGAAGAAGAGCAGAACCCTTGAGGCTAACCAAAGAACCACAAACAAGCAGAGAACACTCAGAGAGAGAGAGAGAGAGAGAGATGCTGCCAAGGAGATGACTGGTGAGACACACACTTGACGCTGGCAGTGGAGGAGTCTGGTTAGGGGGAAGTTGGCAAGGGTGGCTGCCAATGGGTGATGGACCACTGGGAGATTGAAGGCCAATCCCTAATAGGAGCCCTTGAGTGGGAACACATACAAACAAGCAATTGTTTAGACAGAGGAGAGAGCATTTTCTCTCTATAAAACTCTTTAGCAGTTCTTTCAAATCAGTTTTAATAATATGTAAAATTAATACTAGATTTATCACTATGTCAATATATGTCATATTTATTTTGGACTTGTCATGCTGTGCCTGTCATGGGATATACCTCTTTAATTGTGTTTCAAATTGGTTAGACTTGAGTTGTGTGCTGGTGCCTTGTCAACTTATGAAATTTGTATAGTACCTGGATTCACGGTCCTTGTCTTTCCTCTTTTCTGTGTTTTCCTTGTGTAATATTGGATGAGTTCAAGTGCAAAGCATTTTTGACTAATCGCACCCTTTTTTTTTTTTTGGTTTTCTCTCTCTCCTCCCCACCTCTGACATGCCATCTATTCAATTCTGTATGCTCTTTTCTGGGCAGGCTTTGCACGAGGCTTTGATGATGCAAGAAGAGTTGCTTGCATACATTGATAGGCAAGAAGAAGCAAGGCTACGGGTAGGTTAATTATGCATGTTGATGTAGGCATGTAGTTGTCTTGCATTGCTGGAACGATATTGTATTCCATCCAGTACTATTACTTAACCTATGGATCTATACTAATATTATTTCTTTGCTTGTTCATCAGAAGAAGAAGTTTTGCTGGTGATCTGCTGGGGAAGATTTGGGTGGTGGTGGGGGTTTTCGAGAGAAGAGTTTGGTCACTGCATGTATGTCTTTCATATTTGTCTCATATATCATATGTGCTGATGTTAATCAGAGAATACACTGTCTTAAGCGTTAATGTCACATATCCTGAGAAAATACAGACCTCATCAGTATGTATGAAAAGAAGAGTTATGTGCAGAAAGTTGTGTGCTGTTGATTTCTGTGCTCTCTGTGCCATTACATCCTGTGACGATTGTCTCTAGTGAGTAAAAATTACAGACCAATTGTTCTTTTTGCATGTTTGTTTGTTATCTTTTATGGATTTAGAGTATTGTAATGTAATGGCTTGTCCATTAGGTAAGTTCAAAATAGTGTTGGCCAGAACTAGGAATTGCACCCAAAAAACAACCCCAAAAAAAAAAAAAACCTATCGATATTTTGCCGATTGCCATAAGACACTTATTTTCCAACTGGAGTGACAGGACTTTTATGACATTATATAATAGGCTGTAAAGATAAGTTGGAATTTATGGGAAGTGATAATCAACTTTCATTTCATCATCGTTAGTTGTGTAACAAGTAGATCTTGTAGTATCTGTTAAAAAATATTTATAATCATTATTCTTATTGTATAGGGTCGACTATATAGATTCATTTTCATTATTGCACTTCTATCGTATATCATATTTTTATTACATCTAACAATGTCATATCAATTTCCCTCGAGTCTTTTTTCTTTTTCTTTTATTTTTTTTTTCAATAAAAAATATTTTCTCAACGTCTAATAGATGTCCCTAAATCACGACCCCCCACACATCGCCAAATCACACCAGTTGTTATTTCCCTTTGGATTTTTCTCGCACAAGGAAGTAGGAATCGAGTTCCCTGTCATTTCATATTGAGAGTATATTGATTAGGTTGCTTTGGACAAAGACAATCTGAGTAATGATACCTTTCGTCACTTTCATATTACAAAATCATAGGGTATGTCCCAAGTTGAGAGATAAAAAAAAAAAAAGGAAATCGCATATTTCTGGTGATAATTGTTGTTGCATTTCCGCTTTGGCATGATAACCAGGAAGCACCTTGAATGAATTATGAAGACGGTTGTCCATATGAACAGCACATTTATAATAAAAGCAAGGTATCAATGGAGCACAGCACGCATATACATATTACATTGAATGGGAGCATACCGTTTACAATCATCAAGCCAAAACTTTTGGTTTCATACCGCAGGATAATGCGTCTTGACCGATATTAAACTAGGGAAGGGGAGGGGGTTTCAAAAATACTTGATTCCGTTCTTTCAAATTAATCAGTTTATTAGTTTTTCAACACATTCAACACAAGCAATATGGATAGGGCGAAGCAGTCGCGTCTGTTGGGCAAACTTAATCATATACACAAGATATTGAAGGGGAAAAACATACAGTCTGTCAAAAGTTGCATAGTATTTTATAAGGTGGTTGAAAATTCACCATCTTTAATCAGTTTTGGTTAATCCTTGAGCAATCCCACGGAGCAACAAGAACTCGATCACATCGTCTCAGCAACGGAAAAGGTTCTGCATTCACCAGAACTGAAAGTGAAAATACTTGAGAACTGTAACATGAAAAAAATTAAAGGAAGAAAGGTTTGAGCATTATAGAGCAGGTTGTCTTACCAACTTCTTCTTCTTCTTCTTCTTCTCGATGTAAGCTAGGAGTTCCTGCTGTTGAGAAACGGAATCCTCCAAGGCCTGCATCCCACAAATTTGTTACATAGAACTCATGCTAGATGAATGAATTGGAGAGTTATGTCGGTTATGTGATCATATGGTGCCCATAAAGCTTAGAGGTAAGTTCCACCAGAAGGCTACGAGACCGACAATGCTTTATGGGTCTAACTGTTTCAAAGCAAATAAACAGCCATAGGAGGATGCTATAAACGTAATTTGTACAATGGTGCATAATGTACCTTTTTAGCAGCAGCAAGCTCCTGTTCGAGGGCATCAACACGGCTTAGAGCAGCATTGAGCATTGCCTCTTTCTCAGGTGGCATGACTGCTGGTTTGTTCATGACAGAGACCTTCTCTTCCAGCTCGGCCATGCGTTTCATCATGGTCATGTAATCGACGTTGGCAATGGAAGGTGCAGACAACTCCTGACTTTTTGATTCCGTATCTACACAGTAAACAGGACTAGAGTAGAGATTGCCCTCAGTGAGCTTCTTTGGCACGTTGCGGGTCAATCTGACCATGGTCACAACGCCCATGACGACAGCCAGAATGCCATTGACGATGTGGTTGCTGAAGCCATCAGGAGGGTTCTTGCTAGCATCTTGCATGGCATAACACTCTGAAAAATGGAGAATGAAAATTATTAAACCAGCAGACTGATCATATTCCTAGAATAATGAATGACACAAAGTAAATGTTCCTAGTTGAATGACTGCGTTGCTGATTTCCATATAGTTTTTGGAAAACGGCAAAGAGTTCACAGTAGATGAAGCTATAAAGTCCACCTAGTTTTGGGTTTATAGTTGTTTCACACTCTGGGTTTTGTTTGGTCATCAAGACAATAGTGCACAAAGAGAACGGGACAGCATGACACAAGCTTCAATTATGGTGGATCCATGCAATGATGTTAACTACCTTTAGCAAGGGCCAACTTGTTTGCTGCCTTAGGCCAAGTCATATCGACAGTTTTGTCAACCATAGGGATGTAGTTATCGAGCTCATATGCCTTGCTGCCAATGCGTGCCTGTGGATTTCACACATAATAGAAAGGTTTAACTTTCTGTATAAAAATACGCAGTGAATGTCGAAGGAAGAATTCAAGTGTCACAATGGGACTTAGAATGCCTGATGACTTGCAAAGATGGAAAAACAAACTAGGACTTCGTAAACTCATCTATGCTCTTAACATGAAAGAGTACTCAGACGAAGACTTCTTATTTGTAAGCTTATGAGACTAGTCACCTCTTCGTGAACAGGGGCAAGCTTCGACTGCTCCCTCTGAAACTTCTTCGAAGGGCATTCCTGATCATCGAAACCTCTGGGGTTGAAAGAGTTCTGTTTCTGCAAACCATAGCAGGAACGGAAACATGAGAAACACTGCTCAAACTAATGTTGCCACAGGGAGATTTGATGTTGATACTCGTTAGTGCTGTGCGGCATAGATTAGTGAGTTACCTTAACACAACTCTCATCTTCGGAGATGGTCTTCTCTTCAGCATCAGATGGAGACTTCATTGTGCATTTGGCATAGCCATTTTGAACCATCTGTTAATTCCAACAACATGTCCCGTTAAGTAACGCTGCTCAAGTAAGGCTAATATTTGGGGACTATTCGTCATATGAATCAGAGGAAAACAGTTTGAGAAACCTTCACGATCTCTGGGTCATTCCAGGGGCCTTTGTCAGATCTCATGCATCCACCTTTATCTGCACAAGTACATGTACCACCCAGGAATTCTGGCAATTGACTGGTCAAAACCGCAAAAAAAAAAAAAAAAACAAAAAGGATGAGGTTCGATGATATTAGAAAGCATTTTTCAATTGTATGAGAATGTAATTAATGCGAAACTTCTTTGTTACCTCGCGTCAATGATTTCAAGCAGCTTGCTCTGGTACTTGTTGCCAAGGACCTATCGAAATATCACCTTTTCTTAGATAACGAGTATCCGAGATGTAGCGACTACGTAGATGGTGGAAGATATTAGTACATACATGGATTTTCGCGGTTGTCTTTGGATCAAGGAAGGACTTGACGGTGTTCCACAGGAGCCTGAATCCAGATCCCGCATTAATAATGAACATGCGGTTCAGAGTCTGCATCGAATAAGAAAAAAATAAAAATAAAAAAATGACCTATTAGCATCAAGTTTTGGTGGAAAAACATTAGCATAAGTTGAAGAGTATTGAGTAAGAATAGGTACCTCAGGGTAGTTGTCACCGTCAATCTTCTGAAGTTGGGTGATAAGATCCCTTGCAGCCTTGTTGAGACTTTTGAGCCCCTAAAGAATTGAATTCGATTAGATATCCATCGCGTCTAATATTTGCATTTCTCATTATCTACTTGCAATCTCATTACCCAATCTCCGATCCCTTCGATGTTTCATAGAAGTAGAAGTAAAAGAGATAAAATTAGTACATACCACTCCTTGGACATCCAAGATAGTAGTGCTCTGGTCGATATGCCTCTTGGCTGCAATGGAGCAGGCTGGGAACTTAACAGCAAATGTTCTCTCGAATTCCCGGACATGGTACTTCACATACCTCTCCATTGTGGTTACTTGCATGAGCTTGGCGGCATCGACTTTCCCTAGCTTCTCAATGTAAACTGGTCTTCCTTCCTTGTCAACTCCGTGATGCCCTTGCGGATAATTATCCAGGACTTGATCGATTTCCTTGAACTCAAAGTCCTTGACAGAAGAAAAAAGGAAAACAAGTGTTACGCAGTTTTTTTTTTTTTTTTTAATGGTTATGTATGGAAGGAAGAGCAAGAAGAAAAGGAAACAAAGTACCTCCATGATCGTGTCCGAACCAAACTCCTTCCTCCATTTGAGCATGTCGGTCCACATTTGCTTTGTTTTCTCAACATCAAATTTTCTGGCTTTCAAAAATCTGCAACAAAAATCCATTAGTTTGTTGGAAAATTCTCAATCTCATCTAAATGCTTTTACTATTGAGTTAAAAATGGGAAAAATTAAACCGACCTTAGCATCATATGATGATCATCGTGCTTGGATGGCAACAGCTCCTCCAAGATAAGCACTTGGCGGAATGCATCGACTGCTTTCAACTCCTCAGCATCGAGATCATCTTCAATCGATACGACTCTGCTGCTGCTCCTTCGGCTCCTCCTGGTCAAGGAGTGCCTGAACTTGGATGAAGCATTGATTGCTGCCTTCTTGAAGGATCCAAGTTTAGTCTTCCTCTCATCCTCAGCGATGTCGGAGTCGAGAATTGGTTTAGCAAGAGGTCCAGACATGGTGTCACACATGATTGAATCTTTTTAGCGGATTTTTTTGCTCAAACTTTTCGACGGCAAAAAACAAGCACAAGAATCAAGCGCTCATAACCGGACACCAGAGGGGAACCCCTTCGGTTTGATATGCTACACCTAATTTGCATTGCACATGCAAAACACACCAGTTAAAAAAGAAAATTCCACAAACCCTAATCCACCTCCATGGATACAATGCAAAAGATTGAAGAAACACACAAATGCAATTGCAAAAGGTTTAAAAAAATAAATCAAGAATCAAAAGAAAAGAGAGAAATTGAGTTTACAGGAATTATAATTTTACCTTTGGATAAGAATGTAGAGAATCTAAGAGTGAAAAAAAATAAAATAAACACGGAGGGATTTATATACGTCAACCTTAATTTTCGGACTAGGTGTATGTATGTACAGGCTGTCTTACATTAATATTCATCAAAAATTCAACAAGAGAGAGAAATGCAAGCCACTATGTTCAAGGTTTGCCAATGGATTCTTGCTTTTCTCTTCTCTTACAACCCAAATTAAGTATAATCAAAACCAATTTCCTACTTCAAACTAATTTCTCGGAAAAAAAAAATTAAACTTTATAATGTCTACGTAATAATTGATTTTGCTATAACAACACGTTATGTTACGTTTCATTTAGATTGCATCATTTACGAAAAAAATAAATAAATAAATGAACTGCTGATTTGTTTCCTAAATTTATTGAACTTCCTAATTTAAACCAATTATATTATCGGATAATTTTCCTTATAAGGTAGCAAGAAGCAACAACTTCTTCTGCTTAATCACATCCGAACGTGTAGTGGCTAATGATAATTATATATATGGTACGAGTTTTCGGTTCAAGTAAGTATATCACCGAATGCAGAAGGGTGATATATAATTATTAAAAGGTTGGCTTGGTGGTCAGTCGACCGTTGACTCCGGGTGATAGGATAGAGAATGATTTGGTCCATTGAGCATTCGTGGTGGCCCTCAAAGTGTTCGATAGGATTAGGATTATACATTTGTTAATTGTTGCAATTTCGGACATTAAAAAAGGCCACGTCAACCTCAAGGACAATGCTTTGAAAATAAAGTTGGCTGGATTCGTTATGTGTTTATTATTAAAGGTGTAATTAAGTCAAGTCGAATCAATACAGTATTAAGTTTGAGCTTCAGCTCGACTTGAGTTTAATTGAATTTTGAATTTTGAACTTGAGCTTGATTTGAAAATATGTTTGGCAAGGTCAAATTGGGCTCAATTAACTTGATTATGTTCAAATTTTTATAAACTTTTCTTAAATAATCTCATACTCATTTATATTTTAAAAAATTAAAGTAAATTAAAAATTATACAATATTTGATTAGGTTTATGAGCCTGATAAGCTTAGTATATTAATGCTTAAACTCGGCTCAATTTATTATTTAAGTAGTTTGAGCTCAAACTCAAATCATCAAATCGAATTCAGTTAAAATTTGAGCTGAACTTAAGCGGATTGCGAATCGGTTTGAATCATTTATATTCATATTTGTGATTATGGGACTAAGAAAACTTTTTATTGATAATTTTCCCTAAAAATAGGATAAAACACATACATGAAAGTGGTCAAAAGAACAAGGTAGGCTTTATTAGACTATGTTGTGGTGATTATTTAAACTTTTCATATTTTTGCAGTTTCACACTTGAAGCTTCTAATTGTCAAATTATACACTCAATGATAATCTAGTTGATTCTGCCTCTACTATCACGACCCGAACAGTATTGTTGTTTTGATAGATCATTGTGTACCATATGGAGATCTATGATCAACCCCTTCATTGATTATAAGCTTTTCTTACGATACATAAGGCTCATTCCACTTCATTGATGAGTAATATTGGGTATATTATTTGAAAACTACTAACTAACTTCATATATTACTAAAAATAAAGTGTGGAACTTAGAATTCCACAACAAAATATTTACAGTTCATCAAAGTCTGTCATTGGTCTGTTTATTTAAAAAAATTTAGCTATCTAAAAGAAATAAACAACTATTACACATATTGAGAACTTCTCTCTTTGCTCTTGTAATCACATAGCCCTATCCTCGTACAAGACTTACCTTCGGCATTCCTTGGCCTAGATGGACAAAAAGATGGTTTTGCATCAAAAGAAATCATTAGGGTGTAAGCTTACGCTTAATAAGTTAATTCCATCATCATACTATATAACAATTTTATTAAATGTATAAACATATGAATACATGAACACTCAAAGTGCCAAATTGTTGCAATCCGTAGCCAAGAACAAATAAAGCCGGTTATTAAATGAGTTCGAGCTTGTAAAAAGCTCGAAATGAGTTAATGAAGAAAAGTACAAAAGGGTGAAAACAGTAAGTAAAATCTACGAACAGCTTTAGAGGATATGCGCATCAATGGAACTTTTGAGGACTCACGGCACAATTTGATGTAACGCACAAGTTAGTCCAATGAGATTACTTGCCACTTAACCTTACTTAAGGGAAAGAATAAGAGCGATGCCGAAAGTAAATAATAGTGTTTACGTAGGGAAGAAGGTACTTAAAAGTGTATTTAAGATTATCTAATGTCTTACAACTACAAGTATAAGGGTATTTATACTCGCAAACTAGGGCAACTTGCCTAAATGGGAAAGACAAAAAGGACATTTCCTAAGAAGGGGGCAATGTACATGTTATAAAGGGGCAAAAATGAATATACAAGGAAAATAATCATTGGTACTATAGATTCTACATATGATACTGTATACGCGGCGATGCAGCATTGGCGAGGTCGTTAGGAGATGCGGACAAAAAGTACGAATAGATGGGCTTATCCGAGTAAGGATAGATTAATCAATACGGATCCTCTCTCTTGACTTCTCGGCAAAGATGATGTCGAGTGATCATACGACTTGGCACTGGAGAGTACTCATCTACTCGGCAAACCACAGAATAATGGGTTGTTATACGACATGGCATTAAAGGTGATTCGGCAAGGAAGTGTTCGACTTCGGTAGGGGTTAGTTAGAACATAAGGATTCGAGGTACCGGCTCTTCTAGTCCTTGGGCTCGGCTGTGAGTCAAGGGTCTCGTAACTTGATTCCCATCATAAACAATACATGTAGCAACCCAAGAATTATATGCAATTCAGAATTATGCCCTCTGTAGTCGAGGTTAGAGATAATTAACCGACACAAACCATCAATCAGGTTTTAACATCTGGGTTTTTTTTATTCAACTTGTACCAATGTGTTTAAAACAACTCAAACTTATACATAATACAAATAACTTTACTTTTTACATGAAAATATGTTTTTTCCCTTTCAAAAAGACCAAACTCTAAGTCAAAATTCCAAAGTCTAGCAGTGTGATAGCTTCCGCAATCCACATCACACACCCTAAACTGAAGTCACAAGACATGGCCCTTTACTAACGGTTAGTGTCCCCTAGTACCTAGTAAGCCCGATAGCGAGGATAGAGACTTAAATATATAATAATGACATAACCGTAGCCTAATCCAAGCAAGAGCCTCTACTCTTTTGAGCCCTTTTCCACCTTCTATGTGAAGTGGCAGTATGGTATACCTAAAAACTTAATTATCACTAGAACTTACCGTAGTAAAGCTAATTACAATGGGTCTTCCAAAATATTGAAGAAAATTAGAGGGAAATGATCTATAAGCGAACAAGAGTAGCTGACATAAAACTGCTCGAAGGATGTGACTCATCAATGAACACAATACGACTTGACACCTCACTTAATATGACGCACAAGTAGATGTTAAGGTCCACCTACCACTAATCTTAAGCTACTTGGCAAGATTAGATAAGAGTATATGAAAGATGAACTTGGAGAGATTGTCTCACAAGAATAGAATATTTAGTCTTAATTGTAAGTTATTTGCAACTTATAAGAGAAAGAGACTATTTCTAATAAGTCTCTAGGGTAACATTAAAAATAAAGAAATTACAAGAAGGTATATATAAATAGGGGATTCCTAGTACATACTAAAAAGGGTAAAAATGACAAAAGACAAAAATGGAAAAGTAGTACAATGTCAGATGAAGTAGACAAGTGGTAATGTAACATTAGTCCCGTACGAATATTCTTTAAGCATAGTAGGCTAGAGGAATTAAGATGTTGTAATAAAGGGGTCGAGACAAGAGAGGTGGTGGCATGTCGAGAAAAAACTACTCAACCGGCTCGTCACTCGGCAAGAACCTCTCGGCAACAGTTGGTCGGATTTCTCAATATAGGGTCCTTGGTAAGGGAATGGTCGTCATCGTCACTACTCAGTATATGGATCATCGTATGACAATGTAGGGAGCTTAGGGAGTTCAACCACCTTCCTTCGGTGTAAACTTTCTTGTCATTAGCAGGTTGCCAAGAAAAGAATCTTCGGGTGAGGGATTGTCATGCGTGAGTAATAGGACCGTTAGTTGGCAGTTTATTAGTTCCTCGGGGTTATTGAAGATTTTCCCTCAAATCTTGGTCTTCGTCATCATCGGGTACATAGGGCGTTAAATCGGCGATGTTAAAGGAGGTAGACACGTTGAAACCTTCAAGTAGCTTAATCTTATAGGCATTATTATTAATGCATCTCAGGATCTTGTAGGGTCTATCCATTCTAAGAGATAGTTTGTTGGTCTTTCTGCTAGGGAAGCGCTCCTTGCTAAGAAGGACCCAGACAAGGTCCCTAAGGATATAAACGACTCACCTCCTTCCGCGGTTTCTTACTTTCTTCGACGGGCTTCAGTTTTGGCCAATTGCTCGGCAATCTTCCGATGTAACCTTTGGAACTCCTCAGCATGCTGTAGGTCGAATTGACTTTCTCCTTGTGTAGTCGGGTTGTGAATTAAATCTAAGGGTAGGTTCGGGTTAAATCCATAAACAACCTTAAATGGTAATGTTTCAGTTGAGTTGTAAGTTGAGCGATTGTAGGCAAATTCGATGACGAGCAGGCATAAATCCCAATCATGAGAGTTCTTTTCAATATTAGCGCGTAGGAGGTTATCAACGGTTCTATTAACTACTTCAATTTGGTTGTTTGTCTAGGAGTGGCAAGAGGTACTGAACAAAAGCTTAATGCCGAGTTTCCTTTATAAAGTCTTTCAAAAGAAGCTCATGAATTTTGAATCACAGTTGGATACAATACTTCTCAACACTCCATGTAGTCTCATAATTTCCTGTAAAAAGAGGTTAGCGATAAATATGGTATCATTAGTTCTGTGACAGGGAATAAAGTAACCCATCTTGCTAAATTGATCGACCACCACCGTGATCGAATCGTGTCTTCTTGGCATATGGGGAAGGTCGAGCATGAAATTCATGCTTAGATCAGTCCACGGCCACTCAGGAATTAATAGGAGTGTATATTCTCCATAAGACTCTCTCCTCCGTTTTGCATACTTGCATACCTTGCACCTCTCAAGTATTCGGTGCACATCCTTTATCATCCTAGGCCAGTAAAAGTGCTCCTTTAATATCTCAATCATCCTCTTTTCCTCAAAATGGTCTGCTAAACCTTCAGCATGAGCTTCTCGAACCAATAGCTCTCTTGCAGAACTACTCGACACACAAATCTGCTTGCCTTTCATCAAGAACCCCTCACTCAAATAGAACCCTTCAATAACTCCTTTAGCACTGCACCTGGTTACCAAGAGTCCAAAATGTGGGTCATGCTCATACTGATCAGGTAAAGTGTCGAATTCAAGCACCTTAGCTTGCAACGTTATAATGAGGGTATGACGACAAGAAAGTGCATCAGTCACTGTGTTGATGCTTCCCTTCTTATATCTAATGATATAACAAAAAGTCTTTAAGAACTCGACCCACTTGGTGTGACACTGAGAAAGCTTTTGCTACTTATGAAGATACTTTAGAGATTCATGATCCGAATAGATGCTGAATTCTCTCAGCAATAGATAATGCTACCAGTTTTAGAGTGTTTAGATAAGGGCATCGAACTCCCTATCATAGGTTGAGTAATTTAGGGCAGCACCTCGGAGTTTTTCGTTGAAGTAGGCAATGGGTTGATGCTCTTACATAAGGACAGCACCAATGTTGATACCAGATGTATCACATTTAACCTCAAAAACCTTCTCAAAATTTAGCAGGGTAAGTACTGGAGTAGACGTCAGTTTAGTCTTTACATCTTCAAAACTTCTTTGAGCTTTTTTTGTCCATCTAAACTCAACGTTCTTCTTGGTCAATTCAATCAACGATGCAGTTATGGAGCTGAAGTTTCGGATAAATCTTCGATGAAATAAGGCTAAACCATGAAAGCTCTTGATTTCAATAGCATTAGTCGGCATAGGCCACTCATTAATAGCTTTGATTTTTTCCTCATCAACTCGAACTCCACTCCCTGAAACGACATATCCAAGGAACACAACCTCACTTTGACAAAATACGTATTTCTTCAGGTTGTCAAATAATTTCTCGGTGTAAAGTATGTTAAACACTAATCTCAAATGTTCGACATGAACGAAGAGGTCGGTACTGTAAACCAGAATATTATCAAAATAAACCATAATACATTTGCTGATCAATGATCTTAGTGCATGGTTCATCAACCGCATAAACGTACTCTTCAGGTTAGTTCAAACAACATCACCAATCATTTGAATAGACCATCCCTCATCTTGAACACTATCTTCCATTCATCCCTAGGTCTCATCTGTATCTGGTGGTAGCCACTCTTCAGGTTAATTTTAGAAAAGATGCAAGCGCCGTATAACTTGTCAAGCATACCATCAAGCTGTGAAATTAGGTATTAGTATTTGATGGTGATCTTATTGATAGCTCGGCTATCAATGGACATTCTCCATGTTCCATCCTTTTTTGGTATGAGTATAATAGGTACGACATGAGGACTCATGCTCTCACGGACATATCTACGATCCACCAATTCATCTACCTGTTTCTTCAATTCAGCTGCCTCCTCTAGATTAAGCCTATAAGTGGGTTAGTTTGGTAAGGCAACCCTTGGTTAGAGGTCGATACAATGCTCAATTCTTCTTAAGAGAGGAAATCCTATTAGCATCTCAATAGGGAATAGGTTGGCAAAGTCCTAAAGTAGCTACTGCACTTCAGTAGGTAAGTTCTCGGCCTCTCTAACCTCTAAGAATCTCCTAACAAAAAGGAGCACGTTGTCTTTGGCCTTAACTTCTTGTGTAAACCGAGCTCGAGAAATCACCAAAAACTTCCATTGTAGGGATTTGGCAACCTTTTCTTAGGCTTCTTATACTTCCTTAAGATTCATAGGTGTCAATATAATTTTCTTTCCGTCCTTTTGGAACATGTAGGTGTTTTTATACCCATCGTGTAACACTCTCAAATCAAATAACCATGGTTGGCAAAGTAATATGTGAGATGCTTACATGGGGTTAGGGTGTGGAAGGGTTAGCAATTTCATAGCCTTAATTACCCCTTACATGATGATGTTGGTACAACTCCCTCCATCAATGATCACGGTGCATAGCTTGCCATTCATCCGGCAATTCATATGGAGGAGGTCCTCCCTTTGCTCATTCTCATTAGCCACAACAATACTAAAAGATCGTTGAACAACAAAGCAATACTCGACTTCGCCCTCAGGAGGTATCTTGACATCGGGGTTTTCCTAAAATTCTTCCAGCATCTGATCAGTTGCCACTTCTTCCTCTCCTTCACTCACACTTTCTTCTTTAAATTGGGGCCTGTCTCCCTTTATGGTCATGATTCAACGGTTCGGACATTGACTAGTCACGTGTCCAAAGTCAAGACATTTGAAACATTTGATTTCTCGGGTTTTCTTTCTTGAACTTTGACCTTAGTCTCTTCGGATCTCAGGCTCCTCGGTTTTGCTCTTACCTTAGCCCTCATCTGGTTGGCTTAGCATGTGACCTCGGAGTTCCACTTCGGAACTGTTTTTAATTTTGTCATTCATTGGTCAGCTCAGCAGGCCACTCATATTCGATATCAATGTTTGGTTACTCAGCATTCGGCTAACCTGGTTTCGCCGTTGCCTTTCAACTCTCTAGGCCACACAAATGGTTTTATCCAGATTTGTGAGGCTTTATAACTCCACGATTAATAGGATTTGAGGTACTGACCTAACTTGACTACTAAGGTCGAGCTCATCTACTTGCCGACCCATTCTTTTTGCCAAGCTGAATGACCTTATTTCTTGTAGAAAGAGTGTCGAGAAGCAGAAGGCCAAAACAACAACCAATCCTCCCCTATGCCTGACTAATTACTTACTCGGCATCATGCTTGCCGATATGCCGAGATGTTACGTTGTCGAGAGTTGGATCCACTCGGCAAGTTTCGGAAAGACTAGTACCAACTAATTTCAAAACTTGGCAATTATAGGCTGACCTCTCTGGTGTCTTGGCCAAAGAATGCGAGACTACTTGCAAAGCATGTCGAATGACCGTATGCCAATTTCTCCTTGTAAAACGCACAATTTTATATTTTTGTACATGTTTGTCTTTATTTTATTTATAGGCTTAATTTTTTAAGGTTTAAGGCCTTATACATTATTTATAGTTTTGCTACTAGGATTTAGGACATACTATAAATAGTAACATTTGTAACAATACAAAGATACAGATCGAACATTAATGAAAAAACCCCTTTGAGTCTTTTCTCTCAGAAAGTTCTCTCCTTCACTAGCTCTTATCAATCCCTTTAACAAGGATTATAGCAGGCAATCCTATAACTCGGACCAGTGCGTCACATCCGACAAGTTTTAAGTCGTGTAAAATCTAGCTATTGCATCATATCCGGTTAGGTGGCTTATGGATTCGCTAAAACCCTCACTGAACCCACTTTATTTTCATTCCTTCAACAAGATCGAACTCACCCTGATGGCCAGCCTTATCTATCTTTAGCGTGGTTTGTATCAACAATGTTACCAATCTTAGCCCGTAGTCTAGAGATGAACCGTACTATAGTTTGGGTCTCAACATCACATTGTATCATGAGCAATTGAAACTCTCGAACATAGTCGTGTATGGTTTTATTACCTTGCCTTAAGTCTTATAGTGGTCGGAAAATGTCTTGTTCGTAGTATTTAAAACGAACCTACTTCTTAGAACTCTCTTCATCTTATTTTATGTTTGAACCTTACGTCGGGTCCTCAGGCAAACATTCTGTAGTTTCTTCTACCATAATGTTGCATATCCAAAAAATTTTGATGTGGCTACTCTAATGTGGACAGCATCTTCATAATCGTAGAGGTCGAATATCTTTTGATCTTCTCTTCCCAGTCTAGGTAGTCATCAACACTACCAGACCCATTGAAGCTCGGAATCTGTACCTTAAGATGTTCGGCACCTCTTAGCGCTCTAAACTCATGCTCATCAATCCCATCATACTAGTCTTCTCCTTCTTCGTACTCTTCCACTTCGTTTAACTCTAACTTTCTTCTCACGACTTTATCGGCACGTTGCAGTGGTGCTTGGTTCACTGGAAAGGCTTCCAGAGCTCATTCGTTCATCTGCTTCCTAGGTTAATCTCTCATTTCTCAGCCTTACTTAACAACTCTCTCATGCGGTCCAATTTCTATGACTCTGTTTACTGAGACAGCTAAGTTAGCTACTATAGCAGCAAGATCTTGTATCTTCTCATCAATAGTACGTGATGTTTATTGGGCACCTTAACTTCAACCATAAGCATTACTCTCAATATCATGGATATTTCTCTATACACTAGGGTTCAACATTCTCAACACAAAGCTTCAGTAAAGACACTTTGCTCAGATGGTTTCAACACACACACAAATATCTCGAATAATAGACTGACTATCACTACACAACTCTTGGTCTCAACCTCAAGCTCTGATACCAGGAAATTATATGGTATGCTTAGGAGCTTAGTTATCACTAGCACTTACTGTAACAAATTTAACTACAATAGGTCCTTTAAAATATCGAAAAAAATTAGAGGGAAATGATCTACAAGTGAACAAGAGTAGCTAACATAAAGTTGATTGGAGAATGTGACTCACCAACGAATACAACATAACTTGACACCTCACTTAATATGACGCACAAGTAAATGTTAAGGTCCACTCGCCACTAATCCTAAGCTACTTGACAAGATTAGATAAGAGTGTATGAAAGATGGACTTGAAGAAGTTATCTCACAAGAATAGAATATTCAATCTTAATTGTAAGTTATCTACAGCTTAAAAGAGAAAGGGACTATTTATAGTAAGTCCCTAAGACAACATTACAAATAAAGAAATTACAAAAAGGTAATTACAAGAAGGTATATACAACAAGGGGGTTCCTAGTACATATGAATAAGGGTAAAAAGGATAAAAGACAAAAATGGAAAAGTAGCACAATGTCAGATGAGGTGGATAAGTGGCAGTGCAATATTGGTCCCGTATGAATATTCTTTGTGCACAGCAAGTGAGAGGGATTAAGATGTTGCGGTAATAAAAAGGCCAGGATGAAAGAGGTGGTGGCATGCCGAGAGAAAACTACTCGGTAAGTAAGTGAGTCTCTCGTCACTCGGCAAAAACCTTTCGGCAGCAATTGGTCGGATTACTTGACATAGGGTACCTAGCAAGGGAATAGCCAGCATCATCATTACCTAGTGTATAGATCATCGTATGACAATGCGGAGAGCTTAGAGAGTTCAATCACCTTCCTTCAATGTAAACTTTCTCGTCGTCAACAAGTTGCCGAGAGAAGATTTTTTGGGTGAGAGATTGGAGTCCTTGGAGCCATGCGCGAGAAATGGGACTGTTGGTCGACAGTTCATCATGGTCGGTGTAGTTATGATGCAACTATGAGAAATGTATGACTCATTAAATTTCCTAATTGAATGCTTAATTAATTCAATTTTCATTGTGATTAGACAAATTTCATTCTATACAACTATGCATAACTATCATCACAATCAATTCCTATTATTATCTGATTAGCAAGTCATGACATTCAATCATAATATCATACACATGCATTTCTCATACCTTCACAAGCATTTCAGTTCATTAAATAAATTTAAGTGTATCTACACTATAAGCAAAACTAAGTATGAGGTTATCGGGAATCACGCACTCAGCTATAGCTGATCAATTGTAGTAGTCTTGGGGTAAGTCATCTCCAACAGTAGTATTCCTTGAATATCGCAAATATGATATTATAAGAAATTGAAATAAAATTAGAAGGCTATTCTAAAATCTTTTAAATTACACTTTTAACTTAGTTTTCATATTTTTTTTTTGTTGTACTTAAAATTTCAATCACATATAATTTTCTTGTTTTAAATCTGATTTTTATGATCACCCAATAGATCACCAACACCATCAACTATTGCTCAACTCTAACCAAAACCATTTGGCTTTCACATGCATCTTTCACCCTCATCCCTTCCTCTTGTCTTCTAAGATCGCCTATCGTTGAGTGGCTTAACATTAGGGTCTGCTCACTAAATTTCATTTTATAAAAGATAAGAGTAGATTCTTATTATGAGCAAATTCTTATTACAACTCGCGGTATAACTGTTTCCTCTTACAATGATTTCTTAATTTTAGTGGTCACTCTTCTACTTACGTTTAACCTACACAAATTGATCATCGCAATACGTTTAACTCATAAAAATCAGATTTAAAACAAGAAAATTATATGTGATTGAAATTTTAAGTACAACAAAAAAAAAAAAATATGAAAACTAAGTTAAAAGTGTAATTTAAAAGATTTTAGAATAGCCTTCTAATTTTATTTCAATTTCTTATAATATCATATTTGCGATATTCAAGGAATACTACTGTTGGAGATGACTTACCCCAAGACTACTACAATTGATCAGCTATAGCTGAGTGCGTGATTCCCGATAACCTCATACTTAGTTTTGCTTATAGTGTAGATACACTTAAATTTATTTAATGAACTGAAATGCTTGTGAAGGTATGAGAAATGCATGTGTATGATATTATGATTGAATGTCATGACTTGCTAATCAGATAATAATAGGAATTGATTGTGATGATAGTTATGCATAGTTGTATAGAATGAAATTTGTCTAATCACAATGAAAATTGAATTAATTAAGCATTCAATTAGGAAATTTAATGAGTCATACATTTCTCATAGTTGCATCATAACTACACCGACCATGATGAACTGTCGACCAACAGTCCCATTTCTCGCGCATGGCTCCAAGGACTCCAATCTCTCACCCAAAAAATCTTCTCTCGGCAACTTGTTGACGACGAGAAAGTTTACATTGAAGGAAGGTGATTGAACTCTCTAAGCTCTCCGCATTGTCATACGATGATCTATACACTAGGTAATGATGATGCTGGCTATTCCCTTGCTAGGTACCCTATGTCAAGTAATCCGACCAATTGCTGCCGAAAGGTTTTTGCCGAGTGACGAGAGACTCACTTACTTACCGAGTAGTTTTCTCTCGGCATGCCACCACCTCTTTCATCCTGGCCTTTTTATTACCGCAACATCTTAATCCCTCTCACTTGCTGTGCACAAAGAATATTCATACGGGACCAATATTGCACTGCCACTTATCCACCTCATCTGACATTGTGCTACTTTTCCATTTTTGTCTTTTATCCTTTTTACCCTTATTCATATGTACTAGGAACCCCCTTGTTGTATATACCTTCTTGTAATTACCTTTTTGTAATTTCTTTATTTGTAATGTTGTCTTAGGGACTTACTATAAATAGTCCCTTTCTCTTTTAAGCTGTAGATAACTTACAATTAAGATTGAATATTCTATTCTTGTGAGATAACTTCTTCAAGTCCATCTTTCATACACTCTTATCTAATCTTGTCAAGTAGCTTAGGATTAGTGGCGAGTGGACCTTAACATTTACTTGTGCGTCATATTAAGTGAGGTGTCAAGTTATGTTGTATTCGTTGGTGAGTCACATTCTCCAATCAACTTTATGTTAGCTACTCTTGTTCACTTGTAGATCATTTCCCTCTAATTTTTTTCGATATTTTAAAGGACCTATTGTAGTTAAATTTGTTACAGTAAGTGCTAGTGATAACTAAGCTCCTAAGCATACCATATAATTTCCTGGTATCAGAGCTTGAGGTTGAGACCAAGAGTTGTGTAGTGATAGTCAGTCTATTATTCGAGATATTTGTGTGTGTGTTGAAACCATCTGAGCAAAGTGTCTTTACTGAAGCTTTGTGTTGAGAATGTTGAACCCTAGTGTATAGAGAAATATCCATGATATTGAGAGTAATGCTTATGGTTGAAGTTAAGGTGCCCAATAAACATCACGTACTATTGATGAGAAGATACAAGATCTTGCTGCTATAGTAGCTAACTTAGCTGTCTCAGTAAACAGAGTCATAGAAATTGGACCGCATGAGAGAGTTGTTAAGTAAGGCTGAGAAATGAGAGATTAACCTAGGAAGCAGATGAACGAATGAGCTCTGGAAGCCTTTCCAGTGAACCAAGCACCACTGCAACGTGCCGATAAAGTCGTGAGAAGAAAGTTAGAGTTAAACGAAGTGGAAGAGTACGAAGAAGGAGAAGACTAGTATGATGGGATTGATGAGCATGAGTTTAGAGCGCTAAGAGGTGCCGAACATCTTAAGGTACAGATTCCGAGCTTCAATGGGTCTGGTAGTGTTGATGACTACCTAGACTGGGAAGAGAAGATCAAAAGATATTCGACCTCTACGATTATGAAGATGCTGTCCACATTAGAGTAGCCACATCAAAATTTTTTGGATATGCAACATTATGGTAGAAGAAACTACAGAATGTTTGCCTGAGGACCCGACGTAAGGTTCAAACATAAAATAAGATGAAGAGAGTTCTAAGAAGTAGGTTCGTTTTAAATACTACGAACAAGACATTTTCCGACCACTATAAGACTTAAGGCAAGGTAATAAAACCATACACGACTATGTTCGAGAGTTTCAATTGCTCATGATACAATGTGATGTTGAGACCCAAACTATAGTACGGTTCATCTCTAGACTACGGGCTAAGATTGGTAACATTGTTGATACAAACCACGCTAAAGATAGATAAGGCTGGCCATCAGGGTGAGTTCGATCTTGTTGAAGGAATGAAAATAAAGTGGGTTCAGTGAGGGTTTTAGCGAATCCATAAGCCACCTAACCGGATATGATGCAATAGCTAGATTTTACACGACTTAAAACTTGTCGGATGTGACGCACTGGTCCGAGTTATAGGATTGCCTGCTATAATCCTTGTTAAAGGGATTGATAAGAGCTAGTGAAGGAGAGAACTTTCTGAGAGAAAAGACTCAAAGGGGTTTTTTCATTAATGTTCGATCTGTATCTTTGTATTGTTACAAATGTTACTATTTATAGTATGTCCTAAATCCTAGTAGCAAAACTATAAATAATGTATAAGGCCTTAAACCTTAAAAAATTAAGCCTATAAATAAAATAAAGACAAACATGTACAAAAATATAAAATTGTGCGTTTTACAAGGAGAAATTGGCATACGGTCATTCGACATGCTTTGCAAGTAGTCTCGCATTCTTTGGCCAAGACACCAGAGAGGTCAGCCTATAATTGCCAAGTTTTGAAATTAGTTGGTACTAGTCTTTCCGAAACTTGCCGAGTGGATCCAACTCTCGACAACGTAACATCTCGGCATATCGGCAAGCATGATGCCGAGTAAGTAATTAGTCAGGCATAGGGGAGGATTGGTTGTTGTTTTGGCCTTCTGCTTCTCGACACTCTTTCTACAAGAAATAAGGTCATTCAGCTTGGCAAAAAGAATGGGTCGGCAAGTAGATGAGCTCGACCTTAGTAGTCAAGTTAGGTCAGTACCTCAAATCCTATTAATCGTGGAGTTATAAAGCCTCACAAATCTGGATAAAACCATTTGTGTGGCCTAGAGAGTTGAAAGGCAACGGCGAAACCAGGTTAGCCGAATGCTGAGTAACCAAACATTGATATCGAATATGAGTGGCCTGCTGAGCTGACCAATGAATGACAAAATTAAAAACAGTTCCGAAGTGGAACTCCGAGGTCACATGCTAAGCCAACCAGATGAGGGCTAAGGTAAGAGCAAAACCGAGGAGCCTGAGATCCGAAGAGACTAAGGTCAAAGTTCAAGAAAGAAAACCCGAGAAATCAAATGTTTCAAATGTCTTGACTTTGGACACGTGACTAGTCAATGTCCGAACCGTTGAATCATGACCATAAAGGGAGACAGGCCCCAATTTAAAGAAGAAAGTGTGAGTGAAGGAGAGGAAGAAGTGGCAACTGATCAGATGCTGGAAGAATTTTAGGAAAACCCCGATGTCAAGATACCTCCTGAGGGCGAAGTCGAGTATTGCTTTGTTGTTCAACGATCTTTTAGTATTGTTGTGGCTAATGAGAATGAGCAAAGGGAGGACCTCCTCCATATGAATTGCCGGATGAATGGCAAGCTATGCACCGTGATCATTGATGGAGGGAGTTGTACCAACATCATCATGTAAGGGGTAATTAAGGCTATGAAATTGCTAACCCTTCCACACCCTAACCCCATGTAAGCATCTCACATATTACTTTGCCAACCATGGTTATTTGATTTGAGAGTGTTACACGATGGGTATAAAAACACCTACATGTTCCAAAAGGACGGAAAGAAAATTATATTGACACCTATGAATCTTAAGGAAGTATAAGAAGCCTAAGAAAAGGTTGCCAAATCCCTACAATGGAAGTTTTTGGTGATTTCTCGAGCTCGGTTTACACAAGAAGTTAAGGCTAAAGACAACGTGCTCCTTTTTGTTAGGAGATTCTTAGAGGTTAGAGAGGCCGAGAACTTACCTACTGAAGTGCAGTAGCTACTTTAGGACTTTGCCAACCTATTCCCTATTGAGATGCTAATAGGATTTCCTCTCTTAAGAAGAATTGAGCATTGTATCGACCTCTAACCAAGGGTTGCCTTACCAAACTAACCCACTTATAGGCTTAATCTAGAGGAGGCAGCTGAATTGAAGAAACAGGTAGATGAATTGGTGGATCGTAGATATGTCCGTGAGAGCATGAGTCCTCATGTCGTACCTATTATACTCATACCAAAAAAGGATGGAACATGGAGAATGTCCATTGATAGCCGAGCTATCAATAAGATCACCATCAAATACTAATACCTAATTTCACAGCTTGATGGTATGCTTGACAAGTTATACGGCGCTTGCATCTTTTCTAAAATTAACCTGAAGAGTGGCTACCACCAGATACAGATGAGACCTAGGGATGAATGGAAGATAGTGTTCAAGATGAGGGATGGTCTATTCAAATGATTGGTGATGTTGTTTGAACTAACTAATAAAAAATCTTTTTGTATGTTTAGAAATATCAATGGAATAGAATGGGATTGAATTAAATACATATATAGTTATAATTGTCAAAAATATCCTTAATTATTGAATGTCATTATTAGATCGAATGTTAAATAAGTAAATCTAAATAATAATAATTAATGATAGGGAATGGAATTTTTCATCTTTTCAAAGGTAGAATTAAATTCCTCCTTAATATTTCAAATGCAAAAATAAATTTTTTCTTAAAATAACAATTCTACATTTTAAATGTACTTTCAAATATAGAAAAAATGAATGAAATTTAGAATCACAATTCTATTCCGTTCTATTACTGCATACAAAACCTTACATAAAATTTGGTCCTAGCGTACATATACATTAAAATCTATAAATCGCCGTAGATATGCAGCTCTAAAAAATCACCGAATCTAGTCTAATACGCCCTTTCCCCTTCCTCTACAGGCTCGATACACTCGCCACCCCAAACTAAGCTTCGGCTACTATGATCTGGCCACCTTTAAATCACACTACAATAAATATTATTAATAAAATTATCTAAGCCTTATTTACACTTAATTTCAAGTTTATAAAATTAATTTTTTAATTTGGTCGTGGAATATATGAGTTTTCCAAAACTACCCTTGTTATGCGATAACATAACAATGCAATTGGCCTCTCAAAATTATCATTTTGATTAAAAAAATTTTGCACAATCCTTTCGATACTTAATATTCACATTAGTAAAGTAGAAAGATAAAATAATTAAATTTTCATTATTCGCATAATGTTTAGTGTTGAATTTTCAATCAATTATGTTTAATTGTGAAACTTAATATAATGTTACATGCAATCGTCAGAATAATATTCTACTACTTAGATGAATTCTTATTAGTTTTAATTTAAAAAGTTTCTAAGATTTTAGAATCATGAAAATTTATTGATACTTCTTTAAAAAGTGTGTTCCTTTATGAATATAATCATATTTTATTTCTGTAAAGAGTTATTTCAATAATTAGATTTTTGGTCTAATTTAATGTTATGAACCGATTTAATGAACTTGTGACAGGGCTTAGAAATTAGACCAAAATAGGGATATTTTAAGGATATACAACTTAGTTAGTTTAGACCAGGGATTGTTTGACCAATTATTTTACTCTTAACCTTACTCGATTAATTTGTGCATGAAAAATTGGTTCAAAAGAGGTCTCTCTAGGCTCGTTTGGACTTTGCTCGATCTCAAAAGGAGCTAGTTAGACCTAAACAAGAGTTCTAGGCTTGTTTTATCATTAATAAGCTTATATATTTTTGCTATAAACCATTAGGCCTACTAGAGCCCATGGACCAAACTCATGGTCCAAATGAAGAGAAGGATCGAGTTCTAACTATTAAATCATTTAAGGCTATCAAACAATTGTCATGCTAGATCTCAGCTATGCATCTCAAAGTAATCAAACAGTTGAAGCTTACTTTTAAAATCTATAAATAAGAGGCTTGTCCTCTTATTTTGGTAATTTTGAATATTAGCTAACTTGAGACAAACGTGAAAGCTTTGTTGAAGTTACTCAATGAAAGATCAAATAAGCTACTTAGTGAAGAATGGATTAAGAACATTAGGAAACACAAGACCTCATCTTCTGTAACACGCATGCTTGAGTGATTGAGACTGTTTGTTCCTCCTCTTACGCATCTCTCCATTACATTTGTACATATATAATTGGATCAAGTAATCTCTAAGATCAACCATCACACGTATAGCACGTGATTGATCATTAATAGCAACCTCACCTACAATTTCATATGAAAGGATCAAATAAATCGATTAATATTATTATTATCTATGTTGCCTACTTAAAATATATATAAATATATATGTACATATATAGAGAGTTTTATATTGATGTTGAAACATCGATTTTTCCATAAATATTGTTAAATATGTCAAGTAATTAAATGGTAACAAACTACAACGTTATTGTTTTTATAATCCATTTATGAAGTGTGCAGATCAAGTACAGGTCATTATCACTTAAAAGATATCAATCTCAACTATAAATACAAGATGTCAGAAACAACGTTAAACTTACTTAGAATTATGTAGAAACATATTTGGTCAAATGATAGTTCATAACGTGCATGCTATTCAACCGAAAGCAAAAGGTTCTATATACAATGTAGAAGGTTTTATGAACTAAGACAATTTTATAGTCAAAGTAGATGTTTCCATAGACTTTGTAGAAGGTTCTACATAAGATGTCAAAATATGTTTGATAGTTGCGGATTTGGGATTAATACCAAGATCCATCAATTAGATATGTTTAGTTAATAATTAATATATGGCTATATTGTTTCAAGAATCCATATGAGAAAACTTATTTTGTTGATCAAGAGATTTATGTAGACTACCAAGCTAATTTATTAGAGTTTGTCAAGATGGGGTTGAAGAAGTATCAAATTTACAATTTCAATCATTAATAGAGATTTTAGAAGGATTACATGCAACAATAGAAGAATAAGTTGGATTACAAAGATAAGGGTATGAGGGAAGCTAAGATTTCATGAAATATTAAAGTTTCTTGCATTTTAAAATCAGATATAGATTAACCTAAGTTTATGTAAGAATAACGACAATAATTATGAAATTTGTGGATTTGAAATTCAAACTAGAAGATGAGATACAACAACATTGGATTATCTTCCATTCAACCCACAAATCATGATATTCGTCTTCACCTAGATTAATAATGCTCTCATTGTGAGGTTAACAACATGTTACTATCTATGCCCAATAGATCACCAACACCATCAACTATTGCTCAACTCTAACCAAAACCATTTGGCTTTCACATGCATCTTTCACCCTCATCCCTTCCTCTTGTCTTCTAAGATCGCCTATCGTTGAGTGGCTTAACATTAGGGTCTGCTCACTAAATTTCATTTTATAAAAGATAAGAGGAGATTCTTATTATGAGCAAATTCTTATTACAACTCGCGGTATAACTGTTTCCTCTTACAATGATTTCTTAATTTTAGTGGTCACTCTTCTACTTACGTTTAACCTACACAAATTGATCATCGCAATATAGTTGCCTCTCTTGCAAAGTATCCTTCTCTAATGGTTACTCCGTCGAGCTATTCCATACAAATCTTTCTTCTTATCAACAAGAACTACCCTTCAATTAGTAAACTAGATATTAGTATTTAAGCAACTCAATGAAATAGGCCAACGTTCATCAAAATTATTATTCTAAATATTAGTTTAACAAAATGGGATGGTTATAGAATACCATTCTCTTTACTTATTTGGGAGTTCATATAAAATATTGTGAGAAATTGGTACAAATGATTATACAGTGATATAAATGAATATATCCAAATACATTAATAATATAATATAACCAGTAGATTATCCATAGTAATATTATTAAATCATGTAATCATACTTAGTAATTACAAGACTACAATAATATTGGTATTATATTATATTACATATAAGAGTCATATATTAGAATGTATTTATTACATATATTATCTCAAATATTACAATTACTTATTATATTTAAGTATATTTAGCATATTCATAACATATATTATAAGTTATATTGTAATTCATAATATTATAGTAAGTATTAAATTACAGTTATCAAATCCATTATACTCATAATATATACCATACGATATTGTATATCACCATAATATAAATATAATTTATGTAATACCCTAGGTAAAAGTAGTGAATAAGTAAACCAACTAGCACTAATGGACCTTTTTTTTTTTTTATAACAATTTGGCATAAGAGTTTCTAATTAGTGTTGACAGTATATTTACTATCTTAGATTTATAAACCAATATTAATTCTCTCTTGCAATCCATGTAGGACTTCACTTAACAAATAACATGGGTATCACAATCTCCCTTCTCCCCCCTTCATCGCAAGATGTTATTATTGGGCCCAGCTCTTTCCTCCCTTTTAAGTGTATGATCTAACCAATTCTTACCATATTCAATTTATATAGGTCATCATATAAAAGCATATCAGAAGTCATACTTTAGCGACACTCCTTGCCCTTCCCTTCTTTAAATTAGGTTGAAGTAGTCTTAAACCATCCACTTATTAGTAGAGGATTGACTATGATATAATTTGTACTACCACAAGTAAAAAATACTGAATAACCAAATCAATAAACACTAATGTGACTTTTGTAGACACTTGACTCAAAAGTTTTTATTTAGTATTGATAAGATATTCATTGTTATAATCCTATATAGCAATACTAATTCTTTCCTATAATCTATGTGGTATTTCACTTAACATGGGGTATCACAATTAAAGTATACAATTGTATTATAGAAGTTACAAAAAATATTTCATTATGGGGAAATCTCAAAAGCATAAAACAAGATTTTTTTTTCCTACTTAAGTCCTTGAATTTTAGAAAATGGAATGCAACAAAATTTTTCATCACATATCCTATAAAGAAATAATACGCACTTCCTTTCGATTGGTTTATAATTTAATGAATTTTTAATTAAGATAATGATCTTATTATTAAAAGATAATTAAAAAGGGTTAAGTTATAAGAAGCTAACTTATCCACTACAGGCTAGTGAAAAGTTAAAAATTGCTAACTACCATCATAAGAGAGTTGTACAACCCTCCTCTAGTGGTGGTTGATTACCTTTTATTCTTGAGGTGACTAAAGATTAAGAATAGGTGATCATGACCCATAGTTAAAGGATAACTTGAAATATCCAAAACTCATAATTTTTTATCTAACATCTTAGCAAGCGTCACATTCTTTAATATATTTCTACATCATTATGAAATTAAAGGGGCAAAAAATGTTACGAGAAAAAAACAAATTGATATGTAGGAATAGAGAAGAGATATATGAATGTAGTCCAATTTATTGGAAATTTGGAGTTCATACGATTAAAGGTTCCTTTAGTTTATTTTTTCCCACCTTTTTGGTAGTTTTTTGACATTAACTCAAGTTATGCTTTTAGCAAGGAATATGATGTAATTGAATCTAGTCAAACTAATATAATATTGAACTTGAGCGTGATTTGAAAACTCAAAACTCGAGCTTAACTTAATTTCAACCAAGTTTTAAATTTTAAATTTAAGCTTGACTTGAAAATATATATAACAAGTTTAAGCACAACTTGATTAGCTTGATTAAACTCGATTAAGTTTGAACTTTTTATAAATTTTTTTTAATTAATATCTTATTCACTTATATTTAAATATATTAAAAATTATACTAAACTCGATTAAGCTTGTTAAGCTCGATTAAGCTTGTTAAGCTCGATTTAATCATTATTAAATCAAATTCAAATAAAACTTGAGTTAAGTTTGAGTAATTTACAAACCAGCTTTATTCATTTACACCCCCAACAAAGGATATAACATAAAAAAAGATAGAAATATAAGTGTATATATATCACTCTTCTAAAATTAAATGTCTAACCAATCCTTATAAAGTTAAATTTAGTTACCCTTTACTTTATTTATTATTACAACAATACCAATTAAAATATTCTTTTCCAGTACATAGAGTATATAATTTTAACTTTCTTTCTTAAAAGTATGTGAATTTTTACTTCCTAATTTTCATACTTTAATCAATACATTCATAATTATGAAATAAAAGATAAGTTACAAATAAAATAATTTTTCAAATAACATATTTCAAACAATAACTAACAAGATATAAAACAAATACAAATAATGTACAAATAAAAAAAATTATTAGATTATAATGAACTTGGCAATGTGAAGCTCCATTATTGCGAATAATTGTCAATTATGAGTATGAAAATACCCTTCCTCTATATTTTGCTAAAAACCATACTCAAATTTAATTTGTTAATAAAATGATAATTCTAGGATTAAATCATCTTGTATTTTTGCACATTCTTCATGAGAGGAACGTACCTAAAAAAAAATTGAAGGGTGTGTTCCTTTAAAAAAAAAATTAAAAAAAGGGTCCCTAAAAAAATATTACGTCTATAGGATCGTGAAGATGCTTTTCCAAAAGACACCTTCAGTTAGGGTTTTTATTTTTTTATTTTTGCATCGAAGGCACGTATTTTATTATGATTGAAGGCACCTTTTAGAATTATGCATTCGGTTGTCATAAAATTATAGTTGAAAGTGCCTCATTTGAAAAAAGTGCCTTCAATTGCAAAAAAATTATAACTGAAGGCACATTTTAGAAAAGACACCTTTACTATGCATAAAAACCCAAAATGCATGAATAGAACCATTTGCAACTTGAAAAAATCACACCCTTCCTCACTTCTCTCTCTCAGCAAAAACTACACATTACACCAAAATCAATTCACTAACGCTTTTTTCTTGCAAAATCTACTCCAACAAACAAAAGTAAACATTTAAAACACTTAAAATACATTCATTTTCCGAAACCGATCCTACATCCTCATTTACCCAATTATCATCATCATACATGGGTGTAGACATAGGCAATGGCCCATATTCATATGCTATTTGATAGGATTCGTAGTATCAACCTAACCTAATTGCCAAGGTTGTTTCTGTTGAGTCGAATGTCCCTATTTCTCGCAAAAAGAATGCCGAGAAGCAAAAGGCCGAGACAACAACCAATCCTCACCCATGCCTAACTAATTACTTACTCGACATCATGCTTGGCGATATGCCGAGATGTCACATTGTAGAGAGTTAGATCCCTTTGGCAAGGCCCAAAAAGACTAGTGTCGACTAACTTCAAAACTCAGCAATTATGAGTCGACTTCTCTGGTGCCTCGGCCAAGCAATGCAAGATTACTTCCAAGGTATGCCAAATGATCACATGTCGACTTCCTCCTATAAAACGCATATTTTTAAATTTTTGTACATGTTTATCTTTATTTTATTTGTGGACCTAATTCTTTAAGGTTTAAGGCCTTGTACATTATTTATAGTTTGGATATTGGGGTTTAAGACGTACTATAAATAACAACATTTGTAACAATATAGAGATACAAATAAAACATTAATGAAAACCCCCCTTTGAGTTTTTTCTCTCAGAAAGGTCTCTTCCTTACTAGCTCTTATTAATCCTTTTATTAAGGATTGTGGCGGGCAGTCCTATAACTCAAACCGGTATGTTATATCTGGCGAGTCTTAGGTTGTATAGAATTTAGCTGGTACGTTATATTCAGTTAAGTGGCTCATGGATTCGCTTAAACCCTCATTGAACCCACTCTATTTTTGTTCCCTTAACAAGATTGGACCCATCCCAATAGCCAGCCTTGTTTGTCCTTGGCACGGTTTGTATCATTTTCGTATCAAAGCTCTAAGGTTCCATCCTTTGGGGTTCTTGAAGATTTTTGGGAAGTTGCTGCAAAGAATTATTCATGTTTAATGATTAGTGGTTGTGTTCCTTTTGTAGATATTGGAATTGGTTCAATTAAAGTAGGTTTAGAGATCTTAAGTTACGAAGTGGAGATTTGCATGTCGATAAGTGTAGTTCCTGTTGTGCTATATTTTACTATGTTCTCTATTGGGAAAACAGAGGAGGTTCATCTCTGTATACGTCCGAGTGTTTGAGTATATTGGCTACTTGATTTAAGTCGGAAGTGGGCTTTTGAGATTGAGCCATATCGAGTGCGGTTTGGGTCATTAAATTTGGACAATGGGTCATTCAATAGGATTCTTTCGTCTTATCACAACAACAATTAGTGGAACGTGTTTCAATATTAATTTGTAGTGTTTGGTGGTTATTAGTTGCAGAAGCTTTTGTCACGCCCCGAAGCGGCAAAGTCGTAACAACCCCGCCGTGTAAACCACCCTAAGATAGAAGTTGGCCTCACAACCATTATCTTAGACCTGATCTACACAAGGCGTCCACAACTAACCCGCTTTGAAGTAGACAGTTTGTAATTTAAATAATCATTTACCTATAAAAGTGAGGAATTATATATATATGTTATCATTCAATTATTGCAGTTAAAGTTTACAATATTTCTCTATAGTATATTCCCTAGTTATTACATCATTCGGAAATGAAAAATAATTCTAAAATAAAAACTTAGACCTTAAAATATGTGTTTATTCTTCAATGTTTTTCCTCACTCCTCAGGATCCAGCAGTTGCTAGCTTCAGAGTAATTGATAGCCGCTTCTTAGCCAGCACCTGCACGACGTCTATAAGAATGTGAGCAACCACAGCTCAGTAAGTTAGGACGGAGGACTTAAAACTATACCATACACACAACAAGGTTTTCAATCACTTATAGGTGCAATGCATGTGCAAGCAAATGCCATCGCACGACGTTGTCCGGCCCGTCGTGAGATTAGAAAAATTGCGCCTGCTCTAATCCGGGTTGAGGAGTTGCCGTTAATGCAACAACTCACGACCAAACCCAGGCTTGTGTAATGAAGACCTTGCTCCTCCTGCGACTACTTTTGAACCACTGCCTTCACCCTCGCCGCGACCTCCTCTCCTGTCACTTAGTTCGACTGAGGATGAAGAAGGGACTATTTTGCAATCCTGCGCTATCCCTTCCGAAGGGGTCGGTATTTGGCCGGAGAGTCCTAAATCCCCTAACGGGTTGCCATGCATGTTCGATTATGATTACTGGTCGTATATTTGATTAAGTCCAATTTAGGGTGATCAATCATTACATACAATTCATACAACATGTGCCAAAGCAATAAACAGAATCATCGCATCACCCATAATCAAGCACATGCACACATTCAACTATCTAACAAGCACAACTAAGCATAATCTTAAGCCTCCAAAAATACAGCATCATATTAATCCCAACTTATCTCGACTCCTCGCTCACTCACTCGAGGTCCGATTTGCTCAGGCTATCGCCGATCATCCCTATAGCATGAACGTGGTTTCAGCTTTTCATATAAATATTATAAGTTCATTTTATCTTATAACGCTTATGGTTAGGTTTTGTTTAAGGTTTAATATGCCTAATTATTTAGGTATTAATTCTTTTACAATTATTCTAGGTTTAGGGTTGGGTTCGGGTTCGGTTTCGGTTTCGGTTTCTGCATCAATTTCTAAATTAGATTTTAGTTCGATTTCTAAATCCTAAACATGCTCGAATCCCAATGTGAAATTAATCACATTAAGCTCGAGTATTCAAATATCCTATTGGATCTTAATTTAGTATTCTAAGCTATTCGGTACACGCTAGTCCTAATTAAGGTATCGGATTTATTCCCGATGTGTAAAAATCTTACGTTTTGAGATATTTACTTAAAATTAAATGTCATTTCAGATTTATTATTTTTCTGATTTCTATTATAATATTATCTAAATAACCATATTTTTTTAGATTTATTAATTTACATTTTCACATATTACTAATTTATTATATTACTTACCTAATTTCCCTAATTAACCATACTTAGTACCCAAAGGCTAGGATTAGGGTTCCACTGCAGAGATTAACTTCCCTAAACATCTAATTAAGATCCAAATCAGTAATTAACATCCTAATCACCTAATTAATCCTAAATCACCCTATTTTATCATCATTTTAGGGCTAAAAATTAACTTAAAAATTTCAAAAATTAATTTTAAAAAAATGGCTTCATAGCACTGTTCTACATCATATGAGCATCCTATAGAAAAACTTTGAGCCCCAAACTACATCCCTAAGCCTATTTATTTTCCGGTTTAATCATGTTCGGTTTTGAACAATTTGTTAAGGACCCTATATTTCCAGACATAATTAAACTAAATCAATATTTTTACCTAAATCTACATACAATAAAACCTCAGAATAACAAGTTTCATAATTTTCTGGGCAAAATAACTAATTTTACAAAATTATACAAAAATCGGGGTGAATAAATGACTAACCGGTTCAAAGCTTTCTGGCCGTCCAAACCCGGTCCAAGGCTGTCGACCGGTCCAGGCGGTGGTTCTAGTATAGGGTGGTGGTGGTGGTGGTGATTCGGTCCCAGGTGGTGGTGAGTGGTGGTTTTAGTTCACCTTGCTAATCTACACAATTTTCTTTTTTTTTTTTCTGGATTTTCTCTCGATTTTTTCAGTGTTTCAATTTTTCTCAGATCTCAAACTGGCCGAATGACTTCTGGAAATTTTTTCCTTATTTATAGACAATTGTAGAATTTAATGTGCATTAATTTGATGGGATTTTGCCCCAATTCCTTAATTTTTGGCTTTTTGTCTGTCCAATTCCTATTGGTTATTTTTTTCTTTTTCTATCACTACCTGATCTTGTTGCAGCTTATCCTCTTCTGATTTTTTCTGATTTTTCTATAATTATTTTGTATTTTTCTTTAATTATTTACTTAGTTTTCGGCCAATTTTAGTAATTACGCGTATTTTTATTTACACGTAAATACATGTGGGGTACATGTGAACATTCCTAAATATTATTTTGGTCATACTAAAATTTTTAGTATACATATAATCTATCTTTAATAATTTATTAGTTATTATATTACACTTTTCGCCTTTTCGGTAATTAGCAGTTATTATGCTTAAAAATTGAAAATTTTATAGTCTCCTATTTTACTACTTATTTTCTTGAATTTAAGTTTACAGGGTTATTTTTACTGATATTTTGCTAAATAGTTTATAATTTGGGTGTGATCGGATCCTTTAGCCGATCGCCCTAAATCTTGAGTTCTAAGTTCAAACCTACGGT
Source organism: Lumnitzera littorea (assembly GCA_024138015.1). Classification (NCBI taxonomy): domain Eukaryota; kingdom Viridiplantae; phylum Streptophyta; class Magnoliopsida; order Myrtales; family Combretaceae; genus Lumnitzera; species Lumnitzera littorea. The sequence continues at coordinate 99,455,189 of JAMXBB010000010.1, forward strand.
TACTTGGCTGAACTTTGGGGCTTACAGCTTTGCTGTTACCACAATAAGAGATGCTAGATTTTCTTAGGTGTTATGTTGGACAATTTGGTGTTAGTAGTGGTTACGATTGTACTAGTAGGTAATGCTGTTGTCTTAAGGATTGGCATAGTGCTTAGTACTCAAAATGTAAGTGTCCAAACTGAGTTGATAAAGTGAAATCATTAGGTGTTGAGTTGTTGCACTTTGGAGAAGCTATCCGAGTTGTTATTCCCATTAACTTACTGAGTTGAACTTTCATACTCCTAAGGTTATCGAGCTAGTCTGTTGAAGTGATACCTCCATTTAACGTGGCTTATGACAATCGAGGAAGATATAGTTATGACTATGACTATAAAGATGTAAGGTCGATAATACCAATGTTTGATGGATATGGGCTACCGGACGAATACTTAGATTAGGAATTCTAAGCCAACAAAGTTTTTGAAAAGTATTCGTGCCCTGAACGTAAGAGGGAATATATCATAGAGGGTCAACTTCAAGGTCTTACGAGGAGTTGGTGGAAGAATGAATTAAAGCGAAAGATCTATAGAAGAGCGAGTTTTACATAAAGCTTAATGAGGCCTGCAATGAGAGAAAAATTTGTACCCATATCATATCAAGATAGGTTGTATAAGGAGTTGTCTACCTTAAGGCAAGGACGAATGAGTGTCCAAGAATTTGCCTAAGAGTACAAGGTACTCTTGTAGCGATGAGAATTGTAAAAATCTCTTTCATGTACTATCTCGCAATTCATGAGAGGGTTAAGGCCAGAGATTGCCTGACGTATTAACCCTTCGAGAGTAAGAAGCTTAAATGAGGCTATCCGACTAGCCTTAAGAGTGGAGTCTACCTTCAATGCCGATCGCTATGATGTGCAGGAACAGCTAGAGGTTTGACAACTCTTAGTTTAAACATATTTCACATGGTGATTTTATAGTATTTACCTTACATTTTTGGTTTTTTTTAAAGAAATTAATACTTAATTAAGTAAAATTTTGATTTCAAGGTTTGAACGTGTTCTTGGATTGAAAACGAAGAAAAGGAATCAAGTTTTACTCAATTTGGAGTTCAATTGAATGAGTTATGAAGTTTTGAAGTTACACAGTCTGGGATACGGTCGTATCCCCAGGCTGTATTCATCCAGAAAAATTTGCCAAGGTCAGAAAGTTACACGACCTGGAGACACGACCGTGTCCTAGGCCGTGTCTGGTGACGAAAACAGAAACCTTACAAAACATTATAAAAGGATATATTATTTCAAAAGGGAGATTGGATACTCGAGAAGTAAAGAGACTCGAAGAAAAGGAGAGGAAAAAGGCGAAAGCAACACCAAACTTCAAGATTAAAGAGATTCATAATCAACAAAAGGAGTTTTTCATGTTTTATTTATTGGTTTTGTTGGAATTCATTTTCAGTTTCATTATGATAGCTTAGAATTCTTATATTTAGGATTATGGAACTTAGGGTTTCATGTGACTCTTGGGTTGATTTATAATTTTCAATAAAGTTTCTATATTTTCTTTATTCAATTATGTTATTTAATTGTTAATTGATATTTCTAGAATATCAATCTATGATATTATGCATGATGATTGAGAAATTACATGTGTAATAAGATCTTGCCATAATTGGAGAGAATTGCATGTATACTTAGAGATAAGATACATGTTTTTCTGGAAAGTTGTTTGTTTGTGTGGGAATTCACTATACATTAATGCGATTCTAAGTTATATTACTAAGTGAAGAGATTTCGGTAAATAATTTAGGATTAGGGTTAATATGCTTGAGAAATGTATTAACTTTAATTGTAAATCCCTCCGGTCAAGAATAATATAAATTGAATTAAATATATTTTAAGCGGTCACATGTTAAACACTAGGGGAAATAATTCCTAAATACGTTATTACCTTCTTAAAGTCGTTCTGAGTTTTATCGCTTTCTAAATTACTTAATCAAGTCTCATAATTAGGTTAGTTTGTTAAGTTTAGCATTTTTAATTCATTCAACTTATCACAATTTTCCGATTAGATAATAGAACTAAGGTTAATATTAGTACTCGAAATCTTTGAGAGATCAACTCAGACTCACATCCGCTATATTAAAATTGATAGGTGCACTTGCCTGATATCAAGGTTATACTTGATTAGCTTAAGAAGCTTCGAGAGGAAATGAGCCAGCAAAGGGATACTCATATAGAGACAAGCAACGAGAAAGAAGATCGAAGAAAGGAAGTAAGAGAAGGAGAAGAGAAGGTTATTGGAGAGACGAACAGTAGAAGCGAGAAAGACCGAGTTGAATTGCGGTTGAGACCCTATGTTCCGAAAATAGTACCATTACCCACTATAAATACCACAGATGGTAGCTCTAGGAATTACTATGTTTGCCTTCTTCATATCGGAATCTTACGTCCTAGTCATTTGACAAGTTTACATGGAACTAATATGAGCAATTACAACATCATGCCTGTGAGCTACTATTGACTATCGATTAGAGTTTATCAAGGCCGAGGTGATGAATATATGTATTGGGGATATATAATGTTGACTCTTAGTACTCTTGTGTTTTAAAGATTTAAAGTGTATAGATGCAAGGAGAGAGAAGAATCGATTTGTAAGGAAGTAAAGGGAATAATAATTGCAACAAATGAGGAGATCGTGAGATCCAAGCCAGCTGCGTATGAAGAGTTGGAAGTACTTACGACTGACGAGCCATCTTTCTTCCTGTCGACACCGAACCCATGGGCCCATAATCTTTTGTATGACCTAGAGATCGTGTTACTTCCCATACTTGATAGTTGCTGAGACTACTAAGATGCAGTTAATCAGATTCATGATGAGTGGAAAGAGGGATACATGATGAAGAGTTTGATTAATAGGGTTTACGATGAATGGAATAAGCATTGGTTGATGATAACACTGGTGACGGAACTGGAGTACTTTTTTACACTTATATTTCATTTTTGCAAGTTGGTATTTGATCTCGATGAGATTTGAAGTTACCAATCACTAAGTTTTGGGCCGAAACTTCCCTAAGGAAGAGGGAATGATAAGATTTGAGGTACCAACTTAACCAGACTGCTAAGACCAAGCTCATCTACTTGCAAACCCATTCTTTCTGCCGAGCCGAATGACCCTATTTCTCGCAGAAAGAGTATCGAGAAACAGAAGGTCAAGACAACAACCGATCCTCACCTATGTCTGACCAATTACTTACTCAGCATCATGCTTACTGATATGCCGAGATGTCACGTTGTCGAGAGTTGGATCCATTTGGCAAGGCTCGGAAAGACTAGTGTCGACTAACTTCACAACTCGGCAATTATGGACCAACCTATTTGGTGTCTCAGCCAAGCAATGCAAGACTACTTCCAAGGCATGCCGAATGACTATATGTCAACTTCTCCCTGTAAAACGCACAGTTTTATATTTTTTTACATATTTGTTTTTATTTTATTTATGTGCTCAATTTTTTAGGGTTTAAGGCCTTGTACATTATTTACAGTTTTGCCACTAGGGTTTAGGATGTACTATAAATAACAACATTTGTAAGAATATAAAAATATAGACAAAACATTAATGAAAACCCCTCTTTGAGTCTTTTCTCTCGAAAAGTTCTCTCCCTTACTAGCTTTTATCAATCTCTTTAGCAATGATTATGGTGGGTAATCCTATAACTTGGATCGGTACATCACATTTAGCGAGTCTTAAGCCATGTAGAATCTAGTTGGTGCATCATATCTGATTAGGTGGCTCACGGATTCACTAAAACCTTCACTGAATCTACTTTATTTTCGTTTCTTCGTAGGATCGGACCTACCCCGACAGCTGGCCTTATCTGTCCTTAGTGCAATTCGTATCACCATTTGTTCGTTCTACTTGAATGGTGCTGGTCCTTCGTTTTTCTCCACTAGAAGCACATATTTTTCCTGTGTAGGGAGGCTTCCTTCTGTTCCCATAATCCTAACATACAATTAATAGATATAGGTTTGCTTAAATACTTCTGCTGTCTTAAAGATATTCTCGAAGTCATTATCGTCCTTAATGGTAATAAGCGAATAATTCAAGATACCCCAAGTAAGCATTGAGATATCTATACAAAATCTCTACCCCGACACTTAGATGTATTGTATTCTAACACCCCGACAAACCCTTTCAAAGAGATTGAAAAAATTTACATTAGTTCTCAACTTCAAAAACTTTACCAAGTCATGGTCATATTTTGACCCCAAACTTCCTCTTAAAATGTTTCCATAAGTGAAAATCATAAATTTCACTATAGCCACCATTTTCAACCTATTCATAAGATAACCATCGTTTCGATTAGCACATGATTGATGTTGTTTGTTACGCCCCGAAGCGGCAGAGTCGTAACAGCCCCGCTGTGTAAACCATCCTAAGATAGAAGTTGGCCTTACAACCGCTATCTTAGACCCGATCTACATAAGGCGTCCACGACTAACCCGTTTTGAAGTAAACAGTTTGTAATTTAGATAAAGCATTTACCTAAGAAAGTGAGAAAATCTATATATATATACTATAATTTAGTTATTACATCATTCAAAAATGAATAAAATAATTCTAAAATAAAAACTTAGACCTTAAGAATATATGTTTGTTCTTCAAATATTTTTCCTCACTCCCCAGGATCCAACAGTTGCTAGCTTCAGAGTAGCGGTTTGCCGCTTCTTAGCCAGCACCTGTACGGTGTCTATAGGGATATGAGCAACCACAGCTCAGTAAGTTAGGATGGAGGACTTAAAACTATATCATACATATAACAAGGTTTTCAATCACTTATTAGGTGCAATGCATGTGCAAGCAAATGCCATCGCACGACGTTGTTCGGCCTGTCGTGAGATTAGAGAAATTGCACCCGCTCTAATCCGGGTTGAGGAGTTGCCGTTAATGCAACAGCTCACGACCAAACCCAAACTTGTGTAATGGAAACCTTGCTCCTCCCGTGACTACCTTCGAACCACTGTCTTCACCATCGCCGCGACCTCCTCTCCTGTCACTTAGTTCGATTGAGGATGAAGAAGGGACCATTTTACAATCTTGCGCTATCCCTTTCGAAGGGGTTGGTATTTGACCGGAGAGTCCTAAGTTCCCCTAACGGGTTGCTATGCATGTCTGATTATGATTATTGGTCGTATATTAGATTAAGTTCAGTTTAGGGTGATCAATCGTTTCGTACAAATCATACAATACATGACAGAGCAACAAATAGAATCATAATATCACCCATAATCAAGCACATGCGCACATGCACACATCCAACTATCTAACAAGCACAACTAAGCATAATCTCAAGCCTCCAAAATACAACATTGTATTAATTCTCAACTTGCCTCGACTCCTCGCTCAACCACTCGAGGTCCAATTTGCTCAGGCCATCGCCGATCATTCCTATAACACAAACGTGGTTTTAGCTTTTCATATAACTATTATAGGTTCGTTTTATCCTATAACGCTTATTGTTAGGTTTTGTTTAAGGTTTAATATGCCTAATTATCTAGGTATTAAGTCTTTTACAATTATTCTAGGTTTGGGGTTAGGTTCAGGTTCGGTTTTCGCATCGATTTCTAAATTAGGTTTTTAGTTCGATTTCTAGGTAATATTTTAGATAGGTAATATTTTAGATTTCAATCCTAGAAATCCGTTTCAACGCATAATGTGAAATTAATCACATTACTTCCCGATCTCCTAAATACCATCATTACCCCTAGCCAGTATTTATTTTATCCGGTATACTTAAATCCATATTAGTGTACCAAATTCACTCCTAATGTGAGAAATTTTTATATTTTTCATATAATTACATAAATTCAAGTTTCTTATCAGATTTATTATATATTTATTTATATAATATCAATTTTTATCCTAATATTTTCTATTTATTATATTTTCAAAAATTACATATTATGCATTATTGCCTATTATGTACATAATGCATTTCTAATATTTCTATCACTTTAATTACCATCCCTAAACATCAATTATCATTTCAAAATGTCTAAATTCATTCTAAATCAGATTTTACTCCTAATTTCCCTAATTTACAAAATTAACTTAAAGTTAACTATTTTTCCTTATTAATCATTTACTACATAATTAACCTAATAATTACATCTAACACCCTAAATGCTACAAGTATCATACTCCATTAGATTTCAACATCATAAAACATATAATTATTCACTAAATCAGTAATTAATCATTTAATTACTTAATTAACCCTAAATTACCCATTTTATGCCTCATTTTAGGGCCTAAAAATTATCTAAAAATTTTGAAAATTAATTTTTAAAAACGGGCTTCATAGCACTGTTCTATATCATCTAAGTAATCTACACAAAAATTTTGGGCTCGAAACTACACTCTCAAGGTCATTTATTTCTAAACTGAAATATGCTCGGTTTTGCATGATTTCTTAGGGACCCTATATCACGAGACATATTTTCATCAAAGTAATATTTTTCCTAAAAACTACATACAAAAATATTCCAGAATAAAAAAATTCATAATTTTCTAATAATATTTACTATTTTTAAAAAATTACACAAGAATCGGGTTAGAAATTGAACTCACTGATTTGGGTGGCTCCGACCGCCGTAACCTTGTCGACCGTCCTAGGCGCTGCCACCACCATGTGGTGGTGGTGGCCGTCCACTCTCAGCTACTCGTCTGGTGTGGGTTTCCTTTGAAAGTTTTAATTGTACAGTTTTTTTTTTTAATTTTTTTCTAAACCGAATTTTTCTCTCAATTTTCACCTTTCCCTAATTTTCTCTTATTTGTATCTATCCAAATGAGCTTCTGAATTTTTCTTGCTATTTATAGAACTTTAGTGTAATTATTGTGCATTAAATTGGACAAGACAATTACCTTATCCCTTGATTTTTGGCTTTTATGTTGTCTTAATTTAATTGGCCAAATTTTTTCTTATTTTTCCCAGCTGCTACGACCCAATTCTGGATCATTCATGATTTTTCTTGATTTTTCCTTATTTAATTATGAATTTTCTTTAAGTATTTCGTATTATTTTAGCACATTTCGCATATTTTAAGAAATTACGGGTATTTATACTTACATGTAAATTCATATATAGTACAAATAAATATTCTTAAATATTATTTAGGTCATTCTATTATTTTTAGTATACATATAATCTATTTTTAGTAATTTATTAGTTATTAGATTACACTTTTTGCCTTTTCGGTAATTAGCAATTATTATGCTTAAAATTTGAAAATTTCATAGTCTCCTATTTTATTACTTATTTTCTTAAATTCAAGTTTACGGGATCATTTTTACTAATATTTCTCTCAATAGTTTATAATTTGAGGTTTAATCGAATTTTTTAACCGATCGCTCAAAACCTTATGTCTTAAGTTCAATCTTACGATCAATTGACTTAATTTTAGGCCTTACATTGTCCCATTCAATGCAACCTCAAGCTCTATTCTATTTCCTAAACTACATAATTCTCTAATAGACATTTCATCAAATACTTGGAGTGTACATTTCAAAATAATAAAATTACAATTCCACAATGCAAAATCTATGTGGCAATATACAAATCATTTACATACATTGCTACAATATAATATATAATACATATTAACATGCAAACACAACATTTAAATATCTTAGATCAATGGAAAAAATATATATCTAAACTTAGGGTTCTAAATAGGAAAATATAAAAAAGAATCATAGATGATGCATGAAATTTACAAAATTGACATAGATTTAAAAGCGCTTTCAATTATGAGATAACTTCTGTTATAATAAAATACTTTCAATATAAAAAAAAAAAACCTTAACTAAAAATCTCTTTTAAAATGACGCATTCAAAAATTCATAAATGTAATATTTGTTCCAAAGTGCCTTCTTTCCATGAATACATAAAATTGTTGTATTTTATTAAATCCATCATGTGATCAGACAATTTCGAAGCAGCTACTCGTTTTGAAATTGGGCAACTTCCCAGACTGTCGAGTCTAGGTCGTAATTGTACTACATAGGACCAAACAAAGTTGTGCACTCTTCTCCTCTCCCATGGCGGCCACTACCTCCACTCCGCTACTCCGTCATTCTAAAACCCTCCGCCACCCATTTACCCAAAACCCACTTTCCAAGTTCACCATTTTACCCGTCAAACCAACCCCAATACGCACAAAACCCCTTAAACTTCAAGTCACGGCAGTCTTACAAGCCCCAACCAAAACCACATTCCAGCACTGCTTTTCCAAATCCAAAGATGGGTTTTTGCTCTGTGACGACGTTAAGGTACAAGACATTATGGAAAAAGTTGAAAGGAGGCCTTTTTATTTGTATAGTAAGAGACAGATAACTAGGAATGTCGAGGCTTATAAGGATGCTTTGGAGGGTTTAGAATCTGTTATTGGGTATGCTATTAAGGCTAATAATAATTTAAAGATTTTGGAGCATTTGAGGGGTTTGGGTTGTGGGGCTGTTTTGGTCAGTGGGAATGAGTTGAGGTTGGCACTTAAAGCTGGCTTTGATCCGACAAGGTAAGAAACTTATTTCTTTTTTTTTTTTTTTTTTTTGACTTTTCTAACTTAGATGAGGGAAAAGTTTGTATTTTACGGTGTTCATGATCTTGGGTTACTTGCTGTTTTAGTATCATGTATGTAGCTATCTTTTATATGTGGCTGCAAAGACTGATGGTTTAGACCCTTGGTTGTATTGTTTAGTTCTAGATTTTCCCAAGCTCTGTGGCAGGAAAAGAAAAATGAATATAATCTGATTTCACATCGTTAGGTTTGTTTAAAGAGCCAAGATTTCAGGGTATTTGCCAGCCTATTGAGTTGATGATTTATATAATAAGTTGGAGTAACATGTAATAAGAACTATGTATTGTAGTGCTCTAAAATGGGAACATCAGTACCAGTTATGCCATCTATGGTTTTTGCTCTGTTTGATGCATTTTTATGTGATTCGGAGCCAGTGAAGGTCTGATTATGAAGCTGTTCATGTGGATATTTCAATCCATAGACGTGGCTCTTGGACCAGTAAATGGGAGTGCAAAAAGAAAAAAGCATACTGTGTAACAAACTTTGATTTTAGATTTTTAGGTTGAAAAATGGAGAATTCTGTGGATTTGCCAGTTATTAAGATGTATAGAATAGGCTGGAGAAGGAGGAATAGGAACCGTGTTATAATGCACTAAAATGGGAACATTGATCAATTATGCCATTTATGGAGTTTGCTCTGTTTGCTTTCTTTTATATGATACCGGGCATATGAAGTTTTCTTTTCTTTTTATTTTAATAATTGAATTAATGTAATTATATTCCTGCTTGTTCAAGTTTAGTAATTTTTGTGATATGGGGTTGCATGGGTTTTGTCAGTTTTTAGGGTTGCATTGAAGACCGGCTAAGAAAGATTTAGTCTTTTGCTAGTGGGTATTGTTGGCAATGGAGTGGTTGCGATACACCTGTTGTTGGTGTTCTACTTTAATTGAAAATGGGTTTGTCCTTTTGTAAAGATAAGTGTTCTGCATTTATGTTTTGATGGTAGGTGTATCTTTAATGGAAATGGGAAACTCCTAGAGGATTTGGTTCTTGCAGCTCAGGAAGGTGTCTTCATAAATGTTGATAGTGAGTTTGATTTGGAAAACATAGTTGCAGCTGCAAGGATTGCTGGAAAGAAAGTCAATGTGTTGCTCCGCATCAATCCTGATGTGGATCCTCAGGTACTTGCTGTTGTGACAGTTACATTGTCTAATTAATGAGTTGTTCAGTAGCATCCTGGGCTGATCTGGATGCAAATACGATTTCTGAACATGAGGATTCTGCAAAGTCTCTAATGTAATTTTTCTGATAAAAAAAGAAAGTCTCTGATTTTAAATTTAAAGTTAATACTTGGTTCCTACTTCCTTGGAGCTTTATGAAGTCATTGTTCATTTGTATGTAAAATTTCATTTTATTCACGATGGCTACTCTCCGTCTCTGCTGCACTCTAAGTGCAGAGGAACCAATCTTGTCTTCACTCTGCAGGATTGAGTCAATGGCGCTAAATTGCCCATGTGTACTTGGAACAACTTCCCTTTTGAAAATTAGCTACCATTTATCTTAGGGTTTTTCTTAAATATTTAAAGTTTCCTTATTTCTCTAAATTTGATGGAGGAAGATATAGCATTTTTATTTAGTTATTTGTAAATATCAATACCATAATGTGCAGGTAAATTGTTCATTAGTTATGTCTGTCTGCTGTATTACTAAAATGTAATGGAGGTTTGGTCCATCTTTTGAATGATTGATTTGATAGTCTTTAATCTTCTAATATTGTTCCTTTCCTGCTGTTATTATTGTCCACACGGAATACTACATGCACCATATAAAATTTTAGGACATATCGTGTTAGTCCAATTTTTCCAAAATATCTAGCAGACAAGTAACTTATCCAAAAAAAAGGAAAAAGGAAATAGCAGACAAGTAACTTTTACGAAAAAAGGGTAAACAGCAGACAAGTAAATGGTACCCGACAGTATTGTTTTCTCATAGGAGATTTTCCCTGTATCGTTGTCCAAATATTTGACAGTTATCAGACAAGACCTCAAATAGGTTTACATAGTTCTGTATTTAAGCGAACTGAGTGGGACTGCTTAGTTAACTAAATGGCTCTGCTAATGTTAGTCACTGTACGTTACTTCAGAGCAGTTGGCCCATTTTTTATGTCTAAGCAGAGTTGGATAGATAGGTGACTGCATCTTCTATTTATAGTCCATTTAATTGTTCTCTTCAGCAAAGTCAATTGTTCGGTTTCATCAGTTAATGAGTCTGTGCACCTTCAATACTACTATGATCTTAACCATGACTCTTTGACTCTTGTGTGGTCAGGTCCATCCATATGTTGCCACTGGAAATAAGAACTCAAAGTTTGGAATCAGAAATGAGAAGCTGCAATGGTTTCTTGATGAAGTGAAGGCACATCCAAATGAGCTGAAGCTTGCTGGTGCTCACTGCCATCTAGGTTCCACAATCACCAAGGTTTGTGCATAAAACTTCCATCTTGGTTAGTTTATAATATTGAGTTACGTGTGCAAATACATAGATTTCATTTTAGCTAGCATGTGATACATTGGTGTCATCATTCAAAGACCTTGCCTGATCCTTAATGTAGTATTCTGTGCAATCAAATTTTTTGGGGGTAATGATGTGCAAACCAGCTTATGATTTTGTTACTGTCACACATGAGAAAGTAACATGAACTAAGTGTTGCATTTAAGTTTAAAGGACTTTCTCACCTATTAAGCTAGTCTTTTGGGTTAAGCTCTCCCTTTGGACTTGGGTCATAACAGATTTTCATGTTTTTACATTCTTCAAAACTATAAAAAAAGCTTTCATTGTGTAATTTTCAGGTTGACATATTCAGGGATGCTGCAAATATCATGGTGAACTACATTGATCAAATACGAGAACAAGGATTTGAAATTGAGTACTTGAATATTGGTGGTGGTTTAGGGATAGATTATTACCACAGTGGTGCAGTTCTTCCAACACCCAGAGATCTTATTGACACGGTGAGAATCTTTTTCTTTAACATGCATCTTTTGTTCACCACTTTGCCAACTTCACAGTAACATGTGCATCACTCATACAACAAAATAAATAGGAGCCATTCATGTCATCCTTGTAATATTACAATCGGTACTAAATATGACTCGAGTGCAGCAAAACTACATAAAAACTGCTTGTGTGATTAGATAACATGAGTCACTCTACATAGGTGGCTCATATATTTCTAGGGATAACTTTTCATGAAGGATAGTCAGAACTATATGAAAAAGGAAAGAGCATTCCATGATTTCAAGGGTGTTTAAGCAAGCCCTATTCTCCTAATTGGTGCATGCTAAAGCTATTTAATAGTTCTTTTTCATGTTTGATTTGCTTTACATGGATATCCAGATATGGTTAACAAAATAGTTTTTCAAGTTTCTGTTGTAACAGTTCCTATGGTTTTCTTGGCACTAGAAATTAAAGATATAAATATTGCCTTCTTAAAAGCAGATTCTTAATATATTTATCATAGACTAGATATTGCATAACAAGAACTAAATAAACCATTGCCATATTAATTTTGCAGTTGATTACTTATAGGTAAGTGGAACTTTATGTTGGAAGAGAGACGATCTTGTATATTTTATAGAATTTCGAAAGTCATAGGTAGGCCTATGTATATCCAACCAGTGGCATGTGCATGATAGATAGTCCTTACAATGCAGATCCCCATGGATATTCTGGATGATGTAAATTTGTCTTTGCCTTTTTGGAATGCTATATACCTTTATATTTGTGCCACTAAGAGCAATGGCAATGCTGAACCTATTCAGCTTTTAAATTCTGACATGTTGCTCTTCCATGTCTATGTAAAGTTTATGCCTTTTGGCTTCTATGATGGTTTGCAAATATATAAAGCTCTTCTAGTTTATTCTTTTTTCCCAGTAGATTCCAGATAGGGGAGTTTTGAGGCAGTATCATAATCAACACTTGAACCTGTACATGCAATGATGCTGATCTTATACAAATTTAGTAATTTATGGTTGATGCAGGTTCGTGAGCTTGTCCTCTCACGGAATCTGAAGCTCATCATTGAACCAGGCAGATCACTTATTGCTAATACTTGCTGCTTGGTTAATTGCGTGACTGGTGTCAAAACTAATGGAACAAAGAACTTCATCGTGATTGATGGCAGCATGTCAGAACTCATTCGACCTAGTCTGTATGATGCATACCAGGTGAGTCTTGTAATAGGGCCTGAGGCCTCATCTGCATGACAGATCATTCAGCTATGTACTCATCAATTTATGATGTCCTCTACAGTTTAAACACAGTTCCCCAAGCCTACTTAAAAGTACCAGAGGCTTCAGTGGGCTACAGGAACTGTTAAGGCTTTCACAGTTATTTCCCCTCGGATGGCTTGGTAAATCATGCCACAGGAAAAGATTTTGTTTTACCCACAAGTTGAATTTTGCTTACTTGAAGGGTTTCTCACATTTTCTGGTTCAACACACCATTTTGTTAAATATGCTAATAAAAAGGTTGCCTAACAATATATATATATATATACCCAATGCACTTGATGCTCAATGTCAGTTTCTCAACAAAATATCTATCAATATTATACATATCAATCATAGCATTCTGTTTTGTTATATGTGCTTGAGCTTATGTTGATTAATTTTAAAAGTCAAAAACTAAGAGAAGCATTGGATCAATAATTCCATAAGGTGGACAAAAGTTAAATGGTTGATGTTGTTCTTGTTATGGTCTTGCTTTGCCTTATGATTTAATGTGGATCATTGTTGCAGCACATAGAGTTGGTATCTCCCACACCACCTAATGCGGAGGTTACAAAATTCGATGTGGTAGGCCCTGTATGCGAATCTGCAGATTTTTTGGGGAAGGAGAGAGAGCTTCCTACCCCAGCCAAGGTGATGCCATTCTCAAACGCTATTTCCTAGCCATGCTGTGTTGGTATAGTAGTAGAGTGTTATACAGGGTTTTTGCTATGCAGGGAGCTGGTCTTGTAGTACACGATGCTGGTGCATACTGCATGAGCATGGCATCAACATACAATCTCAAAATGCGGCCACCTGAGTACTGGGTATGCCAGCTTGAACACCGAATCTTGATTTCTTCCTATATTCTGTCCTTTTGACTGACCATCTCAAAGCTTTTATGAAGCATTGGATTCAAAGTCAGAACTTTTCAAACGCTTAGCAAAATCTTTGAGAACAAAAAACGTGCACTTGGTCCTTGCAGTCAAAACTTTGACTGTTGAGTTGCAAAAGCATCCGTTTTAAGAATTCGAAATCTAACGAATCAGATGAAATCGAGCGATGACTATCTTATAGTCAAAGGTTGAAGTAGGCAATATCTTGACAATGTATATAGAGTTCTAGACACTATTGATAGTTTTATTTTACAGGTTGAGGAAGATGGTTCTGTAGCCAAAATCCGTCATGGGGAGACATTCGAAGACCATTTGCGGTTTTTTGAGGGTCTATAACTCTGGACAGGCCATTTTCTCCTGCAAGAGCTACTGCTGCAAAAAGTAGCTCCTACTGTGGCTTTTCCCACCTTATTTGTGATGCACATTTACATTTTATTCACCCGTGTTTGTTGCTGGTGGCGATCGGCCATTTTGGCCTGTAACTATTTTTTATCATATCAAATGCTAGAACGTAACGGCGACTGTTAATGTTGGGGATGGATGGTAATGCAGTGTGTTAGTAGTACTACATGCATGGTTAAAAACGAGGTTTTGAATGTCGATCTCAGTGAAGGATTCTTGAAATGATACTGCCTGTCTCATAGCCGAGCCATTTATTTGGTACGCCTCTTAACTTACACCATCTAAATAACTTGGTTCATGTCTCTACAATTATTACTCTAGATAATATTTTAAGAGGACCTAAAAACAAAAACCTACTTCAAGACGCCGACGCCTCATCCCAAAGGCAAAGCCGCTTAGCTTTACGCTCGTCTTCGATAGCTGAGAATTTAGAGGTGCGCACTGGGCTAAACAGGGTTTACTTATAAGTTAAATTGGGCTCGGCTTTTAAGGCCATTGCCTCGAGTTTATTCACATGAATTGGTGGTTGTGTTCTTTTTTAAATTTTTTTTCCAATTTAATTTTCCGTGTTTTTATCAATTATTATTAATAATTTGTGATCTAATAAGGTTTTTTTATTTTTTTTTCAAATAATTTTAATATTTTATGTAAACTTATAGTGATACATGTATATAGTTTATTTTTATTTTCGGTTGATTTTTTTTTTCAACTCTAAAATAATTGATTTGGTCAGTGTGAGTGTGATGGTGTTAGTTTTATTTTTGTTTTTTTTTTTTTTTCTTTTGTCAATCGAAGTTTAGGTGGACCTGAATTGGCTCTTGATTTGTTTTATTCATTAGTTCTGATATTCATTTCATTTTGCGTAAGAATGTTCAAAAATGAAAATTTTTTTATTTCAATAATATCGAATGACATAATTTGATTGACACCAATAATGTTAACTTATTAAAATAATTTTTTTTTGTATAATTCATAAATTTTATATTAAACTGCAAAAAATAGAAAAATCTTAAAGGACTTTAATTTTTAGTTTTCCTTTTTATTTTGTAGCACATACACCTTGGGTTACGTGGTCTGCTAGTAAACTCTAATGTGGATTTCCTTCTGGAGATGAAACAATTGTTTGTAATTTATATATATCACGTAAAATCGTAGAGTTTGTTTTTATATCCAAAATAATTTTTAGTAGAAAAATTGTCTCTTTAGGGAAAAAAGATGATAAATATAAAACGAGGACAAAATAGAAGAAAAGGATATATCTCTGCTTAGGAATTGAAAAAAAAAAAAAAAGGATGTATTACTATCCAAATGAAATAATTATGCTATTAGAAATTTTATGAATGGTATCATAAATAAATCAAATTGAAGAATATTAATTTATACATCATCTTTCTTATTATTCTCATTGACTCTCTTGTCTTTAGCCAATATATAAGAATGATACGATGATATTAAACATAAAAGAAAACATATATTTTCCAAAGTTTTGAGTAAAAAGATAGAATCCATACATGGTTTCATAAAACTGTATGATTTTTCCGATCTAAATCAAGCAGGTTTTACATGAAGAAGATTCTGCTCAGTATGTTTTATTCGATACGGATAGGAAAAGAACCCGTATCGCTGTTCTTAAAAAAAAAATTGAGAAATTAGAACCAAGTCACGACGATACGGATCAACCATGAAGAATTAGATCCTTGAAATCTCTCTCTACTTTTTCAGCCTTGCCTAACGTATTATTAAATCAATACGGTAAAGATGGAATAAAATAACAAGCAAGAAAATAAAGAAACATATCTGATCGAATGAATCGGTAGTGTCCTACACATCATCGTCTGGACTCAAACACATAAGATTCCAGTTCATGGAAGCAAACAATGGATGGAAATTATTTATGATACAAATCAAACATCCTGTGAATATGTCACATGTGGAACATATAGAACAAATAAACTATTTATTTATAGGATTGGATTAGTCGAAAAATCTCAAGATAGTTGCGACCTAATAAAATAAATTACCGATTCCAATGAAATGGATTAAATTTAGGTGTCTTTGTAATCCACTCATATTTTCTATATAATAGTTTTTGAAAACTATAGAATTCCATTAACACGTTATCCTTTAATAAAATAATGATTTGTTCGCTTAGAGAAATGGCTAAAAGAAATGCATAAATAATGGTTTAAAGCCGGATAATGTAAAAAAATACTGAACTGAATGGAGCCCAGAAATCTAGCCCATTTACTGTCTTTGAAAAAGCCCAATCATTTGTTCACTTTGTCTGCTAAAGCGGTCTCATTCTTTTCCCAAGTGGGTGATTCTTTTAACTAGGATCCTACATGTTCACTTTTTTTAAAATTAATTCTTTCCAAACAAGACAATCTTTTTATTGCTAGTTTCTGAGTCATATAGGAATAGGATATATATGGTGTGGTTTCTTAATTGAAAAGGAACCGGTCTAAAAAATTTTGGTCCAATTGCAAAAGTTTGATGAATTTGGGTTTGGTAAAAAGGAAAAAAAAATAATAATAATATTGCTCTTACAAGCGAACTTCATTGTCCATTTTTTTTTTCTAATTCCCAATGTATATGCATATATACATATATAATATGTATATTATATATATACATTTTATATATCATATATATTTATATAAAATAAATATATACATATATAATAGGATAATATATATATGTAAAATACGCTGAAGAAACTAAATAATTTTTTGAATCTCCACTATACTTTTAGAAGGAAAGCCATTTAAAAGTGTAGTTGATGAATTATGTAGAACGGTTACACTCATAATACCATTGGTGAATCATCGTATAGAACGATCACATATTATGCGAGAGGTTTCTCTCTTCTTCTGTTGTTTTTTTTTTTAATATTTGGGTTACCCATCGATTCATTGGATTTACACCAATCCACTAGTTCAAGTAGGTTAGAAGCCTTTACTTACCTAAACCTGCATGAATCAACGAGTTTTAGGTTGGCTCAACCTTGCCCCCTAAGGGACGGTTCATTGAATCAGAATTAAGTTTAGATATAGG
This sequence comes from Lumnitzera littorea, assembly GCA_024138015.1. NCBI lineage: Eukaryota > Viridiplantae > Streptophyta > Magnoliopsida > Myrtales > Combretaceae > Lumnitzera > Lumnitzera littorea. The sequence continues at coordinate 99,472,363 of JAMXBB010000010.1, forward strand.
ATCTTTGTTCCTTAATAAGTAAGAGAAATGTTTTTGAAATCCCATTCCCTTGTATCCAATTACTTGTTTTTTTTATACTTGTGAATATTGAGAATGTGAGTATATAACTAGAAATTGTCTTTAGCAACATTAATGTTGCATTTGATTCACTAGAATCCAATTGTTATTATGTATTTATTACTATAGAATAAGTAAGATTTTGTTTGATTTGTGAAAAGTTATAATTTTTACTCCATTAATGTGAAATACATAAGAAATTTCTATTTCTTTTAGAGGAATTGTTATTTCTTATAGAATATAACTTTTATTCTAATAATACAACATATCATAAATCACAATAATACTAAGAGAATTATTATTTCATTTCAATCTTATTCTATTCCATTAAACTAAATATAATGTGAGTCACCAAAGACTTTGTGACCTAAGTTTGACTCTCATTCATAGTATATTCATGTCCTATTTTTTAGAAAGGGCAAAGAATCAATGAGTTTTACAATAACTAAAGCAAAAAGCAAAAGAAGTGGTAATTCTCGCAA